>SNQJ01S0023416.1:0-66017 GCA_010110895.2 Picea sitchensis
GCTGACATCCTCACAAAGTCTCTTCCGAGAGGAAAGCATGTTTATTTCAGGGACAAGATGGGGGTGGTAAGTAACACCTTCCTCGGTAAGAGGGAGTGTTAATTTTTATACCGAGGCAAGTGGTGTTCCTTAGGCTTGGTCTCTTTGCTTAGGGAAATGTGACCACTTTAATGTAAACCCCTTTTATTTCATAAAGTGAAAGTGACTTAGGAAATAAAAGCTAAGTGGGTCTTTTATTTAAGTTGGAAGAATAAAATATTAAAAAGTGAATTTCATGTGCACTTTATTTTCCACCGTTGATCTAATTAATTATGAGCCTTTGGATCATGTGGACACCAAAAAGTCACTTTGGGGATATGGAAGGTCAAGAGGGGAAAGAGACCATTAAATGTCTCTCATGAGTCCATTGAGAGAACACACACACAAGCATTCGTTGAAGAGAGAGCAGATTGGAGAGCAGGAAGATCATTTCCAGAAAAGAGTGGCACGGATTTCCATGCAAAGGTGGGCATGGAAATCGAGGCAAATACCAGCATTAATTTCTGCCATAACCAGTCCATACAGTACGGATTTTCTGCACATAAATAGAGGATAAATCTGCATGGAAATCGAGGCAGTCATACAGCATTTATTGAATCTGTACGGTCGTACAGATCCATACAGCCTGCACAGAAATCGAGGTCCATACAGTCATGCCCGTACAGTATGGATCCGTACAGGGTATGAAATTTATGAGTAAGTTTGGCTCAGAAATCGAGGAGGTTGATTAGCACGGTTTTCAAGAAAATTTATGTCTTGGGAAAAGAGAGATAAGTTGTCTGCGCTATGTATTTAATTTTCTGCTGCAAATGTAATTTCCAGATGCTTGCAAATTAATAAAAGAAGTTGCCCTCTCAGAAGAACAGGTTTCCCCCACCATGGGGGTTTTTCCTGGATCATTTTTGGACCAAAATTTCCTGTGTATTGTGGTTATTTATTGCTGAGTTATTTTTGCATTTAATTTCCAGTCAAAGAAGTTGTCTCTTGTGTTTCAAATTCAGTAATTTCATTTCCAGAATTTAATAAATGTTATAAGATGAATTTTATGTTCATGGGTTGAGCATTAAACTATGGGAGAGATAAGGAGTGATTGAAACTTGATTGGGGACATCAAATTTCTTCATTTTGGGGGGTCAGCCTAGACCTATCCACCTCGTATCATGGATTTTGTAATGATCCCAAGCCATTATGCCAGGATCATCACGGTTTTGGTGTCCTTTATAAAACTTTTGTTGAGTGAGGTATTTCATCAAACACTTTGTTGATCTACTTGTTTAGATGTGTTTACTAGCAGGATGGCCTCTTGATTTCGGCCTTAGGGTTTACTGATGTGTTATATATGTGTATTGCAAGAATAAACAAGAAGATATAACCATGGAACATACCTCAACCATATGCAATATGATAGACAAGCCAAAACATCTCAAATCTTTTTTTATTCATGAAATAGAGAAACCTGCTACAATGAAGATGCCGATCTGGAATGCTCAACAGATGGCTAAGAAGATAGACAATAGAGCTACTACAAAATGCTCCAGGAAGATACTATAAGCCTCCAAAGGCTGGATATACAATGAAGAATGAATACAAGTAGATCTGGGCCGTAAGAATGCTAAACCCCCTAGCAGGAAGGTGCCACGCCCTGCTAGATAGCTAAAGCTCCTCAACAGTTCGGCCCTGCTGCCAAAAGTGTCCAATCACCCCAAGAAATATGCCTACTGATAGATCGGGCAACTGTAAGGACAACCCGGGTGCCCAAATCTCCAAAGTCACTCTCAAACCCTGTGGATCTGAGCTCCTCCACTAAATGGTGCACCCCCCCTGGGTGCCTGAAACCCTAGATAATTTGGCCTAGGTGAATGAGGCCTCCAAACCTCCTGAAACTCTCCAAAATGATAGATCGGGCAATCACAATCCCCTGGAAGAAGTTTCAACATCAGATATGAGGTATAGCCTCCTAAATCTGCAAATCACTGAATCACCAAATCGTCCTCTCTCTCCCAAAGCCGTCCCAACCTATAGATGATGATCTAGCTGTGGTAACTCCTGAAGAATGGACTAGATCTGATGTCCAAGGCCCTGCAATGAATACCCAGGTGATAGAATCTCCAAAAGCCCTGCCAATCACCTGCAATGAATCTCTCTCCAAAAATGGTGCGCCCCCTATGCTGGAAACCCCCAACCGGTGCGCCCTCTCTCTATCTGCACAAGTAACTAATGTGGAATCCTCCTGCAACTGAGTAGATCTGGAACTAGAATGGTGTGGGAGCATATTGCATCTCTGAGACCAAGCTTAGGACAAGCTAGGTGGAATCTTTCACCACCGAATCGTCCTCTAGGGTTTGTTAAGTCAAAACCCTCAAAACCCCCAACGAGGGGCTCACTAGCTAGAAGCCAGATATGAAAATGATAATCATACATGAATGAATGAGTAGAGGCCCTTGTCTTTCCTTTATACTTCTTTCTCTCCTTGTCCCTCCAAAGTGACTTTCATTTTATTAATATTTAATTAATTAATTAACCTTTTTACCTCTGAAAAACACCTTATCTCTCCTTGTGGCTTCCCTGGCCACTAAAAGTCACTTCTCACCATCCCATCCTGTAGTGTTTTTTCTCCCGATTCCAATGAGGTATTACACTGAGAGGTTCCTCCAAGTAATGTGCCCAAAATGACCTCTTCAGTGAATTCAATTAGCTTATAGCTCAAAATAGTCAAAATCATGGAAATCGTCAGAATGCAACGAAACCAAAGCCAACCTGTGTGGAATGGCTCATAATGATGGAATATGATGAGCAATGCAAATTGGACCCCACAATGCCTCTCAATAACCCCTGTACTCGCTATAACCTCCATCTGGCTACTCTGGTCATCATAAACCTCTGCACTGTGATGATGTCCCAAAGTAGGGACATTACAGATTTCTATTGTTTTAGGGGATTTTAGAGAGGTGAATTGCTTGGTTTCCTCATATAAGTAGAGGAAGTGCTCCCTCGTTTGTAAATCATAACTTGTGGAGATTACAACTACTTGTCTCTTCTATCTTTTCCCTTCTATGGATGACTTATACGCCCTCTTGGAGACATGATCTTTGGATGTTTTTTTCAAGTTTGATGGATGATTTTCATGGTTAGGGTTTCATGGATGAGCTTTGATTTACCTAGTAAGTGTTCTTTCTAAAACTTTGTTGGTTTATTTCTTGAATGTATTAAGTGAAAATGTGTTTATCTGGTGATGATGCATGTTACCTTGTATTTCTCTTGAACAAATTTTATCTTGACACCTTGTTGACCGCCTATCCAACTAAGGGGTCAACTCCATGTGCCATGAAGAGATGCATCATCAGATGCTCATTCGTCGAAGAATATTTGGTTCTACAGGACATTTTTGCCACCAACACTTCTTTTTGTAAACGGAATTTCCGCACCCTTGCGTGGGTCAATAATGTAATAGGTCTGCATGGGTCATATTTAGGTCAGTTACCTTGGGATGGGTACATTGGGAGAGTTCCTTTCACCGAGGGTTTTTTATCCTCAGGTTAATAATTGGGCTTTTCAGCCTTATTAATTTCCCTTGAGTTTTTCCCTCACTTGCAATAATTCCTCCAAAGTGGTGAAGGGCGTTCTAATGGGCTTATCCTCTGGTTACTATTGTTTAGGAATGATGTAAATGACCATGCATGACATCTTAGAAAGTTTCGCGGAATTCCGTCGAGTCTAGATATATTTTTTAATTAATTAATTTTTAATTAAATTTCCCTAAGTTTGGAGGTTTAATTATTTAATTAATTAATTATTTTTGAGCAAAAATTGTAAAAACTAGGTCCGACTTTTGATCGGGGTATTTGTGCTCAAAAGAAACGGAATGAGACCAACTACACCCTTGGACCAAGTTTTAGCTCAGTCGGACAACTTTTGCTAGGTGTTTGTCCACCAAGAGTCTCGGTCAATCAAAAACAACAATTTAATTGGCTAGGTCATGACATAGTTAAAACGTCATTTTTGTATTTTTGAGTTAAAAGGATGATGTAAAGATGGAAAAAGAGTGGAGAGATGTTTCCTAGCCTAAACCTACCCAACCCAACTTAATTTAACCTTTACACACACCCTCACCCCCTCACTCACTCAAACCCTCACGCCCCCTAGAGAAGTTACTCCCCCCTTGCAAGCAAAAACGTGGAAACTTTATTTTTAAAGAGTTGTGGGCCCTCCTTTCCACATAGGCGCCTTCCTTTACCCTCCACGTCACCTTTTAACCTAGCCCCACTCCCCACCTTGCATTTATTCCACTCCACTACTAGCCAAAACCCTAGATGGTGCGCCCCCCTCCTTGGGATCTCATCTTGTGCTTGGTGGTGGACACTTGGCATTGATCCAAGAGAGGTAGGTTTGCCTCTCCAAATATAAATAGATCCCTCCTCTCACTCTTTTACTCACCATATCTTGAGCTATTGTTATGCTACTTGATTTTCATCACATCTCTCTCTCTTTCTTGTCCATTTTTGCATCCATCCTTTTGCTCTTGAGGGTTTTGGAGCAAGTATTTCTCCAAGATCTATTGTTGAGTAATAAAGAGAAACTTTGGAGGATATTGGAAGAACAACGAGTATTCTAGTCTCTTGCTTACATATGAGGTAATATTGTGGATTTGGCATCTTGGGTTTCATGGAGTAGATTCTTGGGTAAACTGTTTTACTTGGGTAGATTATACAACGAGTAATCTTGTTGATCTATATATGTGGGTTTGCTAATAGGGTGCAAGTATTTCATTTTGTTAGCATATTCAGCCATATTATCCACTTGTATGCATCATATGTGTTGAAGTTTTGCAAGTTTGCTTCTAGGGTTTTGTTGGGATTGCCTCAAGGAAGAGTCCTCCCTCAAAGCTCACTCAAACTCCTTATTTTCTCCTTCTTTACTCATTCTTTTCTTGTTATCCACTTCACATAATATTTCAGCTAGCTTAACATTATAGATTGGTCATCTTAATCTACTTTTATCATAAAAAAATTCTTCATCTATATTGTTATGCTTTGAAGGCAAGCATAGCTTGCTGGTTTTTGCAGGTTCTTATCAGGTTGAGGGGGTTATGTTGCCCAAAATCAGCCACACAACACTCCACGACCCTTCTTTTCAAGTGGATAACGAATCTCAACCTTTCTCTTCACCTTTCTAGCTTTTTGTGCATAGATCTATTCATTTCTAGTCTTTTTTAGTGGCTCATAGCTTGGGAGGAGAATTGGTACGACCTACCTCCCACGTGTGAGCTTAGGGTTAGGTTTATTTTAAAGTTTTTCCATTTCAAGTCATCTCCCTAAGCTAGGACGTGGGGTTAGCAAATGATTTAGTTGTTGATAGTTGTTGTTGCTTGCTCTTTCTCTTTCCAAGTTTTTCATATCTTAATAATTGCCTACACCTTGGGAGAGACATCCCCAAAATCGTTAGGCTAGGACAAATAATGTGTTATTGATTTCCTAATGATTTGATGGTTAAAATATTCTAGATCTAGATCTCATTCACACAGTAGTCCTTAGCTTAAGCCCTTGGGGCATAATCTACTTGTTTAATCTATCTTGGATATCTTAAGGTTATCTCAAGTTCTATTTCATTTTCACATGCTATAATCCAACACTAAATAGTTTAATGCATTGATGGTATACTAAGTGGTTTTCTCTTTCATGCTATCTCATACTTAAGGCCATTTGCCATCACTTAAGTTAATGTGTTGTTGGATATGTTGATAGTGTAGGCACACATCTAAATCTTGAGCTTTATTCTTCACACTTAACATTCTCTCTTAATGCTTTAACAATCATAAGATAAGTGGTAATAAGCTTGAGTTTCTCTATTTTTCTTTGGCAAGTTGTTCTTGCCCTTGTTCATTAGCATTCTTTACAAGCTTTTCATGTTGTGGCTTAACTAATGGTGATGCATTAAAAGCTTTATTTCAGCTCTATCTTTACATGCTTTACATGTGTTAATGTGCTTCACTTTTCATGCTTAACAACACATCTCTATAAGCTGCATAAAGTTTCGGTTTTGACATAAAATCACCTTTTTAAGGCAACTAAAAGTCATTAAAACACTCTCTAATACACCTAAAAACCTGACCAATTGATCTATAAACTTAATAGACTTACTAGGGTACCTAAAACCACCATCTTCGCCATCTAAAATGGGGATTGAGGAAGGCAACGGAAGGTGCTAGGCCGGGGACGGTTTCACGGCGCGCAGCATCCTTTCCTAGAGTACTCGATTCATTAGGGTTGACCTGTGAAGCTAGGGTAGGCCTTGTTGCCTAACTTCTTGAGCATCCAACAGCCATTTGGTAATTGGGGGAGAAGGTTTTTGGTCAAACACTTAGTTAGGGTAATTAAAATCTTTCAAATCTTAAAACCCTTAACTCACTAAGCAATCTTGGTTGAAATTGATTTATCTTAAGGTTAAACACTTGCAAGTATAATCCTCCAATCTCATCTACAAGTAATGCTTTGTGGTTAATTAACTAAGCGCCTTAATTATTGTGGAACACTTGTGTTTAAAGCTTCTAAATCTTCTAAGTGTCCTTGTGATTTTTGAGTGTTGATGTTGCTATTGAGGAGCAGTCCAATAGAGTAAGTGTTATTGGGGCATGCTTAGGCTTAATGTGTTGATGGTGCTCACGTCTTGATTGTATCTAATTTCCTGCACATTTAAGCAAACGTGGTTAGCTTGTGATATTGTAACATTGTATATCTAGCATTCTTTATTTGTAAGTATCTAACCTTGTTGTAGCATAAGTGTATCTTGATAATCTTGTAATCTTATTTGTAATTAAACATCCTTACATTTAGTTGACCCCTTGCCCAACCTTAAGCACTAGTCTTAGTTGACCTAGGGAAAGGCTTGCTTGACATAAGAAATCTTGCATCTTGCATTGTTGCCTTTGCATCATAGGTTAGACTCCCCCTAAACCTTAACTAATTAAAATGTACTCCTAGAACTTAACATAAACCTCATCTAGAAACTAGGTTCTACCCCCCTTGGCTTCCCTAGAAGTAAGCCTAGACGGAAGAGGTTCAAGCCAAAGTGACAGCATGGGCTTTGAACCTAGGCATTGTGCCTCCAAGGACACACTAAGTGAGCAGGACTTGGCTCACGTTTGCAAGTGTGTATAAGTACGGCAACATCTTTGGCACCATTGTTGGGGATAAGTAATTTATCCTTGGTCAAAACAACTTAACTTAATTTTTTAAACTAAACAATAAAAACTTTAGTCCCTAAAATTCTTTGAACTTGCATTGGTTGATTTTGTGTGGTTCCTTTCCAAGTGGTAACTCCATTGAACAAATCTATCAAGTATACTGCAAGGAGCAATCCTTGTTGGCTGCTTGAAATTCTTGGAGAAGAAGCACTCACTGATATCCAATTCTTGTTCCAAATTAATAAATTAACTTTTGTTTTCCTTCTTGTTTTTGCTTTGTTTGATGCCCTTGTCTGTTTGATAAATTTGGTCATCTGGCGACTCCACTTTTAAATAATTTGACAAAGTATTCTTCAAGAAGGAAATCACGACTTATTTTGTTTCATCCTTGAACTTGAAAAAGTTTTTGGATGAAGTTAGTCGGTTTCCCTTCTCGTGGGGTCCTTGGTAATCTTGGGTCCCAACCCTTTTTTCTTTAGACCTTTGTTTAAATGTCTAGTTAGAAATGAATGGTTATTATGAACCTATTGATTTTTCAGGATTTGTTGGTTATCCTCATGACATATCTGAAGATGTTATTGATAACTTGCCTGACTATCATAATTATGGAGATGCTAGTACTCACATCAAGGCCTTCACGCAATGTATTGATGAATGGTGTGACCCACCTATTTATGAGGATGTCTTAATGCAATTGTTTGTCATGACTTTTTGCGAGGAGTATGCTTACAATTGGTTTCATGATTCTGAGGATAATACATTCAAGACCATACGGGAGTTGTTGCATGCCTTTTTGGATAGATTTGGGGATGATCAGGATGAAATTCACAATGAATTGGTTGATGATTTTGTGGAAAAATGGAAGAGGAAAAATCTTCTAGCTATTGAAACGATCAATTCAGACATAGAGGTTGATACTCCACCAGATCCCATTGAGTAGCTTAAAGAAAAAATTCTGAACATGCAGTATGCCCATGCAAAACACTGTGAGAACATGCAGTATGCCCATACTAAACAGCTTGAGGCCATACAATTGGCCCATACCAGACACTGTGAGGCCATGAATGAACAATTTATGGCCATGGAAGATAAATTAGAAATCATGGAAGTTAACTTCACAAAGACTTATATTGAATATTCGGACCCCCTTGAACTTGAGCTTGACAATGAAAAAGATGAGGAAGTTCATGGGGAAATTCCGGATGAATCCATGGATGAGGCAGTGATTTATTTTGAGGAGGTAAAGGAATTTGAGTTTGAAAATGTTGAGTATCTAGATGATTCAAGGCCCCACCCTCCTCCCATAGAACCAATCTCTTTGAAGGAGAACCTTGACAGCCTTGAGGAAAACTGTATAATGGTTCCATTGACATGTTCATTTTCAACATCTCAACCAAAAGATGAATTAATGCAGAATTATGAGGAAATGGAAGGTGACTTCAGTTTATCAATGTCATATCATTATGAGTATTGGTTGGCCTTCCACCTTGACAGTCATGAGCAGCAAAATATTAAAAAATTACACGGCTTGTCATATCCCAGTGTTTGGTTGGATAGAGGAAGGAGCATGGTTTTTGGCTGGTTCTTCCTCACAAAAAGTTCCAAGTTGATAATACTTGGGAAGGGGTCTTCTGTGAGTCATCCTGGACAAGGATGTTTCAGACACTTGTGGCATCATTTCATCCATTGCATGGATGGTTGTAACGTATCTCTAACCCTTCTTTGTATTTCATTTTTGTATTATTTCAATTTATTATGTCATTATGTACTTAGATTTGTTTCTGTATCATAATTTCATTTTGTAAAATTATAGATGTTGTACTTTAGTTATTTCATTATCTAGATGTTGTACATTAGTTATTTCATTATGTAGATGTTGTTTATAGCATTTGTTTATTTCATTATATGTATGTATGCTTATGTTGGATATTGGTGAGCACTCTGTTTTGTAGGTGTTGGATTCTCGTATGCTCGTTGTCCCATTTGAGAAGATCGAACACATGTCCCCATGTGGAGACAAATGTTGACCGCCTATCCAACTAGGGGGTCAACTCCATGTGCCATGAAGAGATGCATCATCAGATGCTCATTTGTCGAAGATTATTTGGTTCTACAGGGCAATTTTGCCACTAGCACTTCTTTTTGTAAACAGAATTTCCGCACCCCTGCGTGGGTCAATAATGTAATAGGTCTGCATGGGTCATGTTTAGGTCAGTTACCTTGGGATGGGTTTATTGGGAGAGTTCCTTTCACCGAGGGTTTTTTATCCTCAAGTTATTAATTGGGCTTTTCAGCCTTATTAATTTCCCTTGAGTTTTTCCCTCACACTTGCAATAATTCCTCCAAAGTGGTGAAGGGCGTTCTAATGGGCTTATCCTCTGGTTACTATTGTTTAGGAATGATGTAAATGACCATGCATGACATCTTAGAAAGTTTCGCGGAATTCCATCGAATCTAGATATTTTTTTTTAATTAAATTTCCCTAAGTTTGGAGGTTTAATTATTTAATTAATTAATTATTTTTGAGCAAAAATTGTAAAAACTAGGTCCTTGAACTTTTGATAGGGGTATTTGTGCTCAAAAGAAATGGAATGAGACCCCCTACACCCTAGGACCAAGTTTCAGCTCAATCGGATAACTTTTGCTAGGTATTTGTCCACCAGGAGTCTCAGTCAGTCAAAAACAACAATTTTAATTGCTAGGTCATGACATAGTTAAAATGTCATTTTTGTATTTTTGAGTTAAAAGGATGATGTAAAGATGGAAAAAGAGTGGAGAGATGTTTCCTAGCCTAAACCTGCCCAACCCAACTTAATTTAACCTTTACACACACCCTCACCCCCTCACTCACTCAAACCCTCACGCCCCCTAGAGAAGTTACGCCCCCATTGCAAGCAAAAACGTGGAAACTTTATTTTTAAAGAGTTGTGGGCCCTCCTTTCCACATAGGCGCCTTCCTTTACCCTCCACGTCACCTTTTAACCTAGCCCCACTCCCCACCTTGCATTTATTCCACTCCACTCCTAGCCAAAACCCTAGATGGTGCACCCCCCTCCTTGGGATCTCATCTTGTGCTTGGTGGTGGACACTTGGCATTGATCCAAGAGAGGTAGGTTTGCCTCTCCAAGTATAAATAGATCCCTCCTCTCACTCTTTTACTCACCATATCTTGAGCTATTGTTATGCTACTTGATTTTCACCACATCTCTCTCTCTTTCTTGTCCATTTTTGCATCTATCCTTTTGCTCTTGAGGGTTTTGCAGCAAGTATTTCTCCAAGATCTATTGTTGAGTAATAAAGAGAAACTTTGGAGGATATTGGAAGAACAACGATTATTCTTGTCTCTTGCTTACATATGAGGTAATATTGTGGATTTGGCATCTCGGGTTTCATGGAGTAGATTCTTGGGTAAAGTGTTTTACTTAGGTAGATTATACAACGAGTATTCTTGTTGATCTATATATATGGGTTTGCTAATAGGGTGCAAGTATTTCATTTTGTTAGCATATTCAGCCATATTATCTACTTGTATGCATCACATGTGTTGAAGTTTTGCAGGTTTGCTTCTAGGGTTTTGTTGGGATTGCCTCAAGGAAGAGTCCTCCCACAAAGCTCACTCAAATTCCTTATTTTCTCCTTCTTTACTCATTATTTTCTTGCTGTCCACTTCACATAATATTTCAGCTAGCTTAACATCATAGATTGGTCATCTTAATCTACTTTTATCATAAAAAAATTCTTCATCTATATTGTTGTGTGTAGCTTTTCCAGCAAGCATAGCTTGCTGGTTTTTGCAGGTTCTTATCAGGTTGAGGGGGTTATGTTGCCCAAAATCAGCCACACAACACTCCAAGACCCTTCTCTTCAAGTGGGTAACGAATCTCAACCTTTCTCTTCACTTTTCTAGCTTCTTGTGCATAGATCTATTTATTTCTAGTCATTTTTAGTGGCTCATAGCTTCGGAGGAGAATTGGTACGGCCTACCTCCCACGTGTGAGCTTAGGGTTAGGTTTATTTTAAAGTTTATCCATTTCAAGTCATCTCCCTAAGCTAGGACGTGGGGTTAGCAAGTGATTTAGTTGTTGATAGTTGTTGTTGCTTGCTCTTTCTCTTTCCAAGTTTTTCATATCTTAATAATTGCCTACACCTTGGGAGAGACATCCCCAAAATCGTTAGGCTAGGACAAATAATGTGTTATTGATTTCCTAATGCTTTGACGGTTAAAATATTCTAGATCTAGATCCCATTCACAAATTAGTCCTTAGCTTAAGCCCTTGGGGCATAATCTACCTGCTTAATCTATCTTGCATATCTTAAGGTTATCTCAAGTTCTATTTCATTTTCACGTGCTATAATCCAACACTAAATAATTTAATGCATTGATGGTATACTAAGTGGTTTTCTCTTTCATGCTATCTCATACTTAAGGCCATTTTCCATCACTTAAGTTAATTTGTTGTTGGATATGTTGATTGTGTAGGCACACATCTAAATCTTGAGCTTTATTCTTCACACTTAACATTCTCTCTTAATGCTTTAACAATCATAAGATAAGTGGTAATAAGTTTGAGTTTCTCTCTTTTTCTTTGGCAAGTTGTTCTTGCCCTTGTTCATTAGCATTCTTTACAAGCTTTTCATGTTGTAGCTTAACTAATGGTGATGCATTAAAAGCTTTATTTCAGCTCTATCTTTACATGCTTTACATGTGTTAATGTGTTTCACTTTTCATGCTTAACAACACATCTCTATAAGCTGCATAAAGTTTCGGTTTTGACATAAAATCACTTTTTTAAGGCAACTAAAAGTCATTAAAACACTCTCTAGTACACCTAAAAACCTCACTAATTGATCTATAAACTTAATAGACTTAATAGGGTACCTAAAACCACCATCTTCACCATCTAAAACGGGGATTGAGGAAGGCAACGAAAGGTGCTAGGTCGAGGACGGTCTCACGGCGCGCGGCGTCCTTTCCGAGAGTACTCGATTCATTAGGGTTGACCTGTGAAGCTAGGGTAGGCCTCGTTGCCTAACTTCTTGAGCATCCAGCAGCCATCTGGTAATTGGGGGAGGAGGTTTTTGGTCAAACACTTAGTTAGGGTAATTAAAATCTTTCAAATCTTAAAACCCTTAACTCACTAAGCAATCTTGGTTGAAATTGATTTATCTTAAGGTTAAACACTTGCAAGTATAATCTTCCGATCTCATCTACAAGTAATGCTTTGTGGTTAATTAACTAAGTGCCTTAATTATTGTGGAACACTTGTGTTTAAAGCTTCTAAATCTTCTAAGTGTCCTTGTGATTTTGAATGTTGATGTTGCTATTGAGGAGCAGTCCAATAGAGTAAGTGTTATTGGGGCATGCTTAGGATTAATGTGTTGATGGTGCTCACATCTTGATTGTATCTAATTTCCTGCACATTTAAGCAAACGTGGTTAGTTTGTGATATTGTAACATTGTATATCTAGCATTCTTTATTTGTAAGTATCTAACCTTGTTGTAGCATAAGTGTATCTTGATAATCTTGTAATCTTATTTGTAATTAAACATCCTTACATTTAGTTGACTCCTTGCCCAACCTTAGGCACTAGTCTTAGTTGACCTAGGGAAAGGCTTGCTTGACATAAGAAATCTTGCATCTTGCATTGCTTCCTTTGCATCATAGGTTAGACTCCCCCTAAACCTTAACTAATTAAAATCTACTCCTAGAACTTAACGTAAACCTCATCTAGAAACTAGGGTCTACCCCCCTTGGCTTCCCTAGGAATAAGCCTAGACGGAAGAGGTTCAAGCCAAAGTGACAGTGTGGGCTTTGAACCTAGGCATTGTGCCTCCAAGGACACACTAAGTGAGCAGGACTTGGCTCACGTTTGCAAGTGTGGATAAGGACAGAAACACACCCTAGGAAGGTTTGTAGTGGACTACCTTCCCTTGATATCATTTGTTTAAAGCTTATTAAAGGACATAGGAATAGTTTCTAGGGTTTGTAGTGGACTACCTTAGTTGTGTTCCTGTAGGATAACTTTCTAAGGTTTATAGTGGACTACCTTAGTGTTTTATCCAAGATCCATCTTGATCCCATCTTCTAAAGGTTGCTAGAAGACATAGGACGACTCCTTAGTGTTTGTAATGGACTACCTTAATTGCCTTTCTAAAGGATAGATACCTAGGGTTTGTAGTGGACAACTCTAGGGTTTTATCCTTAAGTTTTTCTTTCACCTTTTGTCTCCAATAAAGTACATAGTTTGACCCCATATGCCAAAGAAGAATAAGACAGCGCGAGTCTTTCTCCCTTGTACCAAGTTTTAAACCCTAAATTCACCTTTTCTCTTGTTTCTCTAGGGTTAGATTCAAAGTTGCAATGCCAAAAAATCGAAGAAATCGCGATTCAAAGAAGATGATGAGAAATCGGAAAAAAAAAAAAAAAAAATCGCCGAAAAAATCAGGCCGAGTTTTGGGTGATTTTTTCGGAAAAAAAGCACAAGTCGACAAGGAAAAATCACATGCTAAAAAAATGTGTCGGTTTAAGTTATCCGCCACGGTTTTTTTGGGTTTTATTTGACATTTAGCCAAGAAGGAGAGCCAAGCCATCCAACCAGCCAAGGAAGAGTTTTCCATTGGGATTTTGCGCATTCAACGATCAGATTTGTGGATTTGGCATTGGAATTTTCAGTGCACTTCACAGTTTTTTCATTTGGAGGTAAGTAAAAAAATTTGCCCATTATTACCCATTTTTCCAAGTCTATGAGTGTGCCACCAACAGAGCCACAGTCACAATGAGAGGGAGATAGACCCAATGGTAGCACTAGCTTTCTACCTCCTCTACCTTCTTCTAGAGGACATCAGTCTCGAGGGTCTTCTAGTTCTACTAGAGGACGTTCGACTCCAGTACGAGGCACACAAGCCTCAGGGGCACCTACTCCTAGTGCTAAAAGAAAAGCACTTTCTGCAGCAATTACCTTTGCCCGTAAAAGGAGTAGAGGGAATCGATAGTTTATTTACTTGATTTCATTGTAAATGACTCATGAGTCATGATGACGATCATGAGATACATTTATTATATTTTTTAATGACTCGGGAATCAGGATTCAGGACATGATTCATTTTTTATGTGTGATGTATCACTAGATATCTTATCTATCTGATATATCAGTTTTCTTATATATCTTATTTGATGCTATTGTTGCTTTAGATATTTCAGAAAAAAAAAAAAAAAAAAATTAAAATGAATATTTTTGTATTTTTTTAAGTTTGTCGATATATTGTCGATGTTTTCGCGATAAATCCGAAACGATGTTTTCTAGACCCCCGGCAATTTTTTCGCTGATACAATTTTTGCAACTTTGGTTAGATTGGTGTTTGTGACAATTTATTTTGATTTTCGGCCAACATTGAGCTTGGCATCTAGGGTTTATTGGCACCTTTCACCTTAAAGTGTATCTCATCATCATTTATTGCATTGCCGATTTGATTTTCAGCCCTTTAGGGCTTGACGTTTTGCATTCTTTAGAGCTGTTATATGTCATTTACTTTTCAGCAAGTAATTGTTAGCAAAACCCTAATTTAGCTTGCCTTTTAGCCCTAGTTTATTGCATGGTTAACTTGTTTCAAGGGCTGCTTTTTTTCTGCTGTTATAACTTGACATATTGCTGTAAGTCGTTATCTTTCATACAACTTTTATAACAGCCATAGCTTTTTCCTGGATCTATAGTGTTTGGGGCACTTCCTTGACCGACTTTAAATTGCTAGATATCATCATTTGTCTTAGATGCTTCACACACTTAAATATTGAACTTGCTTTATTAAACCACCTTATACTTACTTCGAAAAACCTTGAGCTAGTGGTGGTATGTTTGAGTAGCTAATATAGGAGGCCGTAGACTTGACTTTGTCTTGTTATAGTATTCCTTGAGGTTGCTAGGGAAGCCATCCTTGTGTTGGATTCATCCTTCACTAAAACGAGGGAAGTGATTGCTAAGGTGACAGTGGCAATACTTCCAATGTTACACTTATCATAGCCCTTGTGAAAGGCTTTGCACAAAGGTGCTAGATATTGTGATAACAGTCAACACTCCCTCTCAACGAGAAAGGAATTTTGCACCAATCCAAGTTTGTCTCCGAATGCCTCAAATTTCCCTTTTTCCAAGGGCTTGGTCAGAAGATCAACTACTTGTTGATATGTCGGAATATACTAGAGCTTCACTGCTCCCTTTTGAACCTTGTCTCATATGAAGTGATATATGATCTCGATATGCTTGGACCTGTCATGAAACACTGTATTCTCGAAGAGTTTGATACAACTCTATTATCACAGTAAATGACCATGGGATCCAACTCCAGATCAAACAATCCTACAAGTAACTTGCGAAGACAAATGTCCTTACAACTAGCCGTATTGGCTGCCATGTATTCTGCCTTTGTTGAGCTAAGTGCCACAGAAGTCTACTTCCTACTGAACCAAGATATCATCGTTGATCCCAAGCTAAAGCAACATCCAGAGGTTCTCTTCCTATCTATTGCACTGCCTGCCCAATCTGAGTCTGCATACCCCTGCAACTTCACTTCACCATCTCTAAGATATCTCAAACCATACTCCATTGTGCCCCTCAAATACCTGAGCACATGTTTTTCTATTACCCAATACTCTTGCCTTGGGTCCACCATGAACTGACTCAAGGTGTTCACTACAAAACAAACATGGTACTCCTTCCCATTTACTTCAAAACCCTAAGGTTGCTCTGTGTACCTGGCGACTGGAGCAAAAGTCTCCTCGTAGTCCATTCCCTCTCTCTGGGAGAACCCTCTCGCCACAAAGGTCGCTTTGAACTTCTTAATGTTTCCATCCGCAGAATGCTTGATCTTGTAGAGCCACCTAGAACTCACCACTAACTTCCCCTATGGTTTAGGCACTATGTCCCAAACATGATTCTTCATGATGGAGATATACTCCTTCACTATGGCATCCTACCATACATATTGGTTTGTTTCCTCCTAAAAGCTGGAATGTTTGGAATCTAGAATGTTGATCATCAATGCCATATAGTTTGGAAATATCTTCATGGGTCTACTCTCTCTAAATGTGCTCCTACAGGTCTCAACATGCTCCTGAGCATCCCTGTTTGAGTGAACCATCAAGGCCTCCTGACAGAAGTGCAAGGGGCTATCATCTCCCCTTTTCCACCTGAAGGCTATTGTACTACTCTGGGAATCGCTAGTGATCCAGGCTCAATCTTCGAAGCTTCCTACTCCTCATCCATTGTCACTAGGTCTAGAATCTCCTTAGACCTATGCTTGTTGCTTGGGAAAGCAACCTTGGCATGCTTGCCAAGCGTGCACCCTCTACATACACCATGTTGCTCAACTTTGAACTCTGGAAGACCTATGACTATCTCCCTCAATATAGGCAACACCCTATGATGCAGGTGCCCCATCCTCTTGTGCCACAACTTGCACAAGTTGTCACTGTCGTGCACCAAGGCTCAAACAGGTTCATCCTCCAACCTGTACAACTTACCATGTCTGACCCCTATTACATGAGATGTATCTAGGATAGATTCCTTCGGACTGATGAGGACTTGTTGGTTCTTGAACTCGAATGCAAATCCCTTATACTCCATGACCGAAATTGAAAGCAAATTCTTCCTGAGACCTGGAACAAACAAGACATCATCAAAATCTAAAGAATTACCTGACTCGAGCCAAAAGGGAATAGTACCAACCCCTTCTACTGGGTACTTAGTTTCATTACCAAGCTCAACTTGTACTCTTGAGTCCTCCTTCTTCAAACTAGAAAACAATTGTCGAGCTAATGTCACATGTCGAGATGCCCCATTGTCCACATACCACGCATTCCTCAAAATCGTGCTAGAAGAAAGGCAATATACCAACAAGAAATCCTTCTCGAACTTGGCAACAAACTCATTCATTTGAGTTTCTACAAAGGTTATTATTGCTTCTGTTGTTGCTCCCCTTTACCCTTCTTCTTATTTGGACACTATGATGCATAATGACCATACTTATGACAACTAAAGCACTTGATTTTACTCAAGTCCTTCTTTCTTGGCTGTGAGGTTGACTCCTCACTCCTTCTCTTACCCTTGTTGGGTCCTTTACCTCTGCCCTCATTTGACTGACCAAATAGAACTAGGTTCTCTTCCCCATCATCCTTGCCGACCTTTGACTCCATCCAAGTCTCCTAGATATTGTCATCCCAAAGCCTTTCAAAGTCGGGAAGATTTTCCTGAGTGCAAATACCTTTGACAAATGGTTCCCATGAAGCTGAGAATCCATTCAGTGCCATGTTCACTAGCTTTGCATCTTCCACCTTCTCCCCAACTACTGCAAGTTGATCACGAATTTGTGTGATCTCCATAAGGTAACTAGTGATTGAATCAGATCTAGTCATCACTATGGATCTGAGTTTGTTCAACAATATCATTTTCATGTTTATGTTCCGACTTTGGTAGAGACTAACCAGAGCATTGAACATCTCCTACATTGTCTTCTTCTCGATACATGCGGGATCAAATGATCCTTTATTGCATCCAAGATCATTCGCTTGGCCTTCACTACCCTCTTGTTGTGAGCTACCAACTCATGCAGATATATAGGAGTAGCAACGTTCTTGACAATATCCCAAAGATCATTCTCTTCTAGTAAGAGCATAACACTCACCTTCCATAATAAGAAATTCGAGGCACCATCCAATCTATCCTCAAACCTAAGGCTAGCTAATACCATCTTTGAGATCTACTACACAAACTACCAAATCTAAAAATTAGTTTTGAAACCCTCTCATTGTTGGTCCTTCTTCCCTGCAGTTGATTTTCTGTTGCAAATCCTAGGGAATCTCAATCAAAGAAATAACCTCTAATACCATATGAAAAATCCAAGCCCTAGGTAACTAAAGTCCTTATGATCTCAATCAAACAAGTAGATTGTTGAATTTAATTATTGCAGAAATAAATTTCAGACCATCGCATTAATCAAATAATAGTTGGAAATCAAATAGTGGAGGCATAAAAATTAATTTCATGCAACATAGGTAATTACTCCTTCGAAACTAGCTTTTCATTCCTTCAAAAAAATTATAAGGAAACGCCCACAAGGTGCCAAAAAAAACAGCATTGCATGGATACCAAAAAACACCTCAAACTGAGCAGAACAACCTATTGGGAGAGTATGGCATGTTGTAGGGCTAGACGGCATGTTTGTACGGACTGTACGGATGCGATAAGTTCATGCCCATACGTTTGTACAAATCCATACAGTCATGTCTGTACAATTGTACAGAACCATTCCATATGTTGTAAGCAGGACTACTTGTTGCCTAGAAATGCCTCTTTCTCGGTTGCTTGCTCTCTCTTCCTCTCTTTATCACTCAACCTGCTCAATTGCTCAAGTGTTTTTGTGTCTTTGAACTCTCTATCTTGACCTGTCTTTATAGTTTTAACTGAGACCAAAACCCTAATCTATTTATGAGATTACTCCTAGTCTAAGTTATGCATGCATAAAATACATTTTTTAGACTCAATTGCTAAAAATAAGACTTTCACTTTTTAACTAAAGTGAATTACAAAATAGAATTACTTTTCAAAAATAGAATTGTTTTTCGAAAATATCTCGAACTACTTCTCGCATGTTCACACTAAACCTGTGCAGAAGTTCTTGTTCAAACTATAATTCTCAACAGAAACAGCATCGAGGAAAGTGTAACTCAATGCATTAACGCACCCTCGTGGTCTAAAAGCACTCATGTGGATGAATATCTTAAACAACATCATCATGATTATGCAATTCAACTCATGAAGTTCCCACCAAACTATACCATCTTTCACTACATATGCTCCTTGATGGGTGTCCAAGGAATTACTTCTCTTCTTGGGTGTTGACACATGTAATAGGGGTTAATGATGCCCCCATCATACCTAAACTTGGAAAATTCTCTTAATTCTATGAGTTATTGTGAAGTTAGAAGATGATACTTAATGTTTTCTACCTAAAGGCTTTTATATTTGACATGACTCACTTTTTATGTTGTATTGGATTTGTGTACATGCCTCGGGATTGATGACTACTTTGGGTCCCTTGAGCCTTGCTTTGGACGTTGTGCCTTGCACGGATTGGCAAGAAGACTTGGATGGAGCCTTGTTCCTTTGGAGGATATTGAGGAGGACACTTGCATGCTTGATGGAGGTCGTCCCACCTTTGGAGGAGATCATTGCACCCTTTTAGTGGAATGTTGCACCCTTTGGAGGGAATGTTTCACTTTGGACACCTTTTCATACCCTCTCACATGACTTTTGAGTGAGATGTCCACTTTTGGAAGCCCACATGTGGGAGATTTACATGCTTGTGAGGAGGACGACTTGGCACTTGAAAAGGTTTTACTTCATTTGGGGAGCATCTTTGGGGTCTTTTGACTCTTTTACTCATGTATCATGGATATTTTATGTATTATTGACCATATCTCTATTAAAATTGTAGCTTGGAAGGTGTCTCAGCATAGGCCTAAGTGTCCAAGCATGCTGAAGACATTTAATCAATACCCAGATCATCATTTTTATTTTATCCTAAGTTTGACTTAAGAAAAGCATAAAAATTATTCATTTAATTTTTATTGGCTTCATTACTTAGATTTCATAAGTTTTAACTTAAGGAAATTAATATTTCTTAAAGTGAACTTTCTGGACTCCTCTAGAAAGTTCTCAATGAGGAAATAGAGTAAAGTGGAAAAGAGATAAAGTGTTGATGTGAGGGGTGGACACACACACATTGAGCTGAGAGAGAAAGAGGGGTCAAATGGGTGAGAAAATAGGAGGGGTAAGCACCCAAAGACAGGACAAGTTCTGGGCAAGGGCGACCAGCTGAGTGTAGGTCGATTCTAGGCCGTACAAAGCAGCAGCAAGGGGTCGTACACAGCAACAGCAAAGGGGTTCTCTCAAAAATAGGGAGTTGATTATGATGAGACTTCCGCCCCAGTAGCTAGCTACACTTCGATCAGGGTTGTGATCTCTATTGCAGCAGAGATGGGGTGGAAGATCCACCAGATGGACGTGAAGACGAACTTCTTTAATGGCATCATTGAGGAGGAGGTGTATATTGAGCAGCCAAAGGGTTTTGAGGTGCAGGGGAGGGATTCCCATGTGTGCAGGTTGAAGAGAGCCTTGTATGGGGTCAATCAGGCTCCCAAGGCGTGGTACTCGAGGATAGACATCTATTTGCAGGGGATAGGCTTCACCAAGGGTTAGGACGAACTCAAACCTCTACTACATCAATGTTGGAGGTGAGCCACTGATTCTTGTGTTATATGTGGACGACCTGTTTCTCACAGGTTCAGAGAGGCTCATAGCAGAATGCAAGAGGGACCTTGCTTCGGAGTACGAGATGAAGGATTTGGGGTTGATGCACTACTTTCTGGGGTTAGAGGTGTGGCAGCAAAATGGTCAGACTTTCCTTGGATAGGGGAAGTATGCAGTGGAGATTCTGAAGAGATTTGGTATGCAAGACTGCAGGCCTATGTCTACACCCATGGTGCCCAACTAGAAGAAGATTGATGCTCCCAAATCAAAGGCAGTGGACCCTACTTTATATAGGCAGTTGATTGGCTCTCTCATATATCTAGTCAACACTAGACCGTATATATGCTTTGCAGTTAACACACCCAGTCAGTTCATGGTTGAGTCCAGGAGAGTACACTGGGTGGCAGCAAAGCATGTTCTTACATATCTGCGTGGCACAATTGAGTATAGGTTGACTTACATCTAGGGAGATGGAGTGAAGTTGATGGGCTTTAGAGATGCAAACTGGGCAGGCAGCACAGTTGACAAGAAAAGCACTTCAGGGTGTTGTCTCAGCTTGGGATCAGGAGTTGTTTCTTGGTTCAGCAGGAAACAAAAGTCAATTGCATTGAGCTCTATTGAGGCAGAGTACATGGCAGCCAAATTAGCAACATGTGAGGCCATTTGGCTTCGGAAGCTACTCATGGGATTGTTTAGCCAGGAGATGGAGAGGACTATCATACACTGTGACAATCAAAGTTGCATCAAGCTCTCTGAAAATCCAGTGTTCCATAATAGATCCAACCACATTGAGATCAGATTTTACTTCATCGGGGACTGTGTGCAGAAAGCGACAGTGAAAATACAGTATGTGTCTACAGGTGAACAGGTTGCAGACATTCTCACGAAGGCCTTGATGAAAGGTAAGTTTGTCTTCTTCAGGAACAAGTTGGGGGTGGTGCAGAACACCTTCCTCGCTAAGAGGGAGAGTTAAAATTGTAGCTTGGAAGGTGTCTCAGCATAGGCCTAAGTGTTCAGGCATGCTGAAGACATTTAATCAATACCTAATCAACATTTTTATTTTATCCTAAGTTTGACTTAGGAAAAGCATAAAAATTATTCATTTAATTTTATTGGTTTCATTACTTAGATTTCCTAAGTTTTTAACTTAAGGAAATTAATATTTCTTAAAGTGAACTTTCTAGACTCCTCTAGAAAGTTCTCAATGAGGAAATAGAGTAAAGTGGAAAAAAGATAAAGTGTTGATGTGAGGGGTGGACACACACATTGAGCTGAGAGAGAAAGAGGGGTCGACTGGGTGAGAAGATAGGAGGGGCAAGCAGCCAAAGACAGGCCGAGTTCTGGGCAAGGGCGAGAAGCTGAGTGCAGGTCGATTCTGGGCTGTACAAAGCAACAGCAACGGTCTGTACACAACAGCAGCAAAGGGGCCGATTTCTGGGCACTTTCAATAGAGGAGAGAGGCTGAGTTAGGGCCAATCTTGGCAGCAGAAAAGAGGGGCACACAGGGATGAATCATAAATCCAAGGAAGAGGCCGTACCAGGCCGTACAATACAGCCAAGGAAGGGGGCGTTCAGGCTGAGATTTGTTGGGCTGTACAGCACTGAGTTTGTTGGGTCATTCTGAGCAAATGAGCTCAAATTCTGACTGTAAGAATACTCTGTAAACTGCTGCTGTAACTATTTTCTCAAAAGGCCAATAAAGCCCCCTCTTTGCTGGTTTTCCTCACATTGGGGTTTCCAGGGTAAAATTTCTGTTATGTGTTTTATGTGCTTGGTTTCATTTTCTGCTGTGCATTAGTTAAAAACTCAGCTGTAATTTTTCTGCATAATTTTCAGAATTCTAAATCAGCAGTGAATTAAAATTCTGGGTAGTAAAATTATTGGCATTAATATTTTGTATGCTAGGTTTAAAAGTTTAACAATCTCTAGGGTTTGTAAAGAGATAATGTTATTTTATATTTTCTTAAGCTAAAAGCTAGGAGAATATTATTATTATATCGAGAGGGTTGCTAAAGCTTGTCATATAAATAAGAGAAGCACCTCTCATTTGTAACTCATTGCTAGAACTAGAGGAGAACACTACTTGTCTACTATTATGATTATCTTTTGCTATGGATGGACAACTAAAGTGCTCTCTTTGAGGAAGATGCCTTGTGGATGCTTTATAATTTCATGGATTTTCTTGGATATAGGGTTTTGTGGATGAATCAATTTATTGAGTAAGTGATCTCTCTTAATCTTTGTGGATTTTGTTTATGAATGGTTGTAGGTGTGGATGTGCTTCTTTAGTGTTGGTGGTGCAGCCTCTTTTTCTTTTCTTGAATAAGTCCCTTCTTTAAACCCTTGGAAGATTACTAGTGGAGTATTTTTGCCTTGAATTATCTTGAAGCTTGTAAGGCACTAAGAGGATTTGTTAAGGTTTGTAGTGGGCAACCCCAACTATCACCCTAGTTTCACTCACACTCCCTCGAGGAATCTTAGTTGGCCCCATATGCCCAAAACAATAAGTAGGCACTAGTCTTTTCCCATCCAATCAATCTTAAACTCAAAATTCCAAATGTTTACTTTTGTTTTAGGGTAAACCTAGGGTTTTATAGCTTGTACTTAATTTTCAGCCACCAAAAACCATAGACGTCTTGATATTTTTTGCCTGTATTTAACCTAAAAATCACTTTTCTTGCTTTGTATTGCTGCATACTTAGGGCTGGACATCTTGATATTGTTGCCTGTTACATGCTCTTAAATTTTAAAAATTTACAAGTTACTTAAACCCTAGTTTTAGCCCTAAAATTCACTTGTTTGTAATCCATATAAGTGACTGAAACACGTTGTTGTTGTAACTTCTTTACTGCTGTAATTTCTTATCTTTTATGCAAGTTTTATGACAGCCTTTAGTAATTTTCAGATTTGTATTGTTTGGAGATGATTTTTCATTAAATGATTGCATAATGAACTCTCTAAAACAGCCCTAAAGTAAACAAACCCTAAATCTAGAGTTTACTTTGAGTAGCCACCTAATCCATAATTCATATATCGTAATTAGTTGGTGGCGATTTGAGTAGTCACATAGCTGACCTTAGACTTGACGTGTTTTGCCTTAAGAACCCTAGGTGCTACTAAGGAAGCCTCCCTTGTGTTGGACTTGTCCTTCACTAAAACAAGGGAAGTAGTTGTCTAGGTGAGAGTGGCAACACTTCCATGTTCCACTTGTCTTTGCACCCTGTGAACGCTTTGCACTAAGGTGCATGATAGTGTGATAACATTTTGACGTCGTTGTTGGGGAGAATCGAGTCCTTCTCCTTGGTTATTTGAAGTCTATGCTTCAACCTTTTTTCATTAGTAGAAACCAAAGCCTAACCTAAGTTTGCTCACTTGGCAACTCCACAGGAAGAAAACCAAAGAGTTAGATCCCCTACAAGAAGTTCCAAGCAAAGACTTTTATGTAGATACATTAATCCTGTAAAGGTCTATAAAAGGAGAGTCCAACTTAATTCTCTTGTCATAAGAACACTTTTTACTAATCATTCAAGGGTAACTCCAATGGCCTTGCAACCATGGGTTACAAAAGCCTACAAGGCCTTGGTCATGTCTAAAATTCCAAGGTCACCCTCATAATTTGCCCAATAATTTTGAAAAGTGGTTACCTAAGTTTTCTGGCAACAACGTCATCACAATTGAAGAGCACTTGACCTCGTTTTACAATGCCCTTGGTCATCATGCTATCCCAAATGAGCATGAGGATGCGGCTATGAATCTCTTTTCAATATCTTTGGAAGATGGTGCTAAGTCATGGTATAATAGTTTGCCTGCGAATAGTATTAAATCTTAGCAAGCCTTCCATGAAGCCTTCATGAAAATATGGGAAATAAGAAAAGATGGTAGATTAATTCTAACCCAATTCCATGAGATTAAAGAAGGATAACGAAATTTTAAGGGATTTTGATGAAAGGTTTAGCAACTTGGTAAAACAAATCTCTGATGAGCTTAAGCCAAGAGATGGTGCCATCTTTTACAATATACAAATGCTTTTGATGGGCAATTTGTTTATATGCTAAGAGATAAGTTACCAAAGACCTTGGAGGAAGCTTATAAATGGGTTGGTAAAATCGAAGAAAACATGTTAGCCTCCAAAGTAGAACCTTTTAGTGCACCTCGTGTTAAGGCTGAGACTAAGCCCATGGCTATGAACAATGTCAATCCTGTTAGAATATAATGGATGTGCTCGTTTTACCATTGACAATATCGCTATTGTCAGTGGTCACCCAACCATAGGTCGAAGCCACCCTCCTAGCACCTTAACCTTGACAGAGAATCACTCTGGAAGCAAACCCTAGGCTAGATAGCCAAACAAAGGGTAGCGCACCTTTCCCTAAGGATAGCGCACCAACAAGAGCTGATCAGATAGTCCAAACCCTAACCAAGAGATAGTCCAAGTCAAACGTGATCTACAAGAGTCGATCGTAGATAGTCCAAACCTAACCAAGAGATGGGCCTGCCAAACATGATATGTTGAGCTGCAACAACAGAATGGCAGCCTCAAACTCAAAGGCCTAAATCGGGTAATCGCAAGGCGCATAAGTGTTGCTCGGCAATTTCCGAGATCAGCTTCACCAGAATGAAGATCGGCCTCTCAGATTTATACTAATTCCGCCAATCATTCGGCCGAATTTCATTCGGGTAATCATTCGCTCAAGATATATTATTTCTTCTAGCCGATTTTCTTCTCTTGGAGGCTAATAACCTATCACAAGCATCTCTTTGAGCTCTACATGTCTCTAGGGTTATTAGCCAAACCATTAGGGTTTTTCTTACTCCCGGAATATTCTATTCTCATGTTTTACATCAATGCGGAGGTAAATACCTCCAGCCTACCATAATATCAACACTCTCCTAGCTAGGGAGGTATTACAGGTAATGGTCTTGAGCACAAACATATTCATCACACCCGGTAGCATCACATAGTTGTATAGACTATCTCATATAACTAGATCATGAGCACCATCATTACCATCGGTGTCATCAACTGCATCACCTCCAAGCCATACTCTTATCCGGAATAATCAGACATGATGCTTCACTCCACGAGTGACACAAGAACCATTCTTCTAATATAGAAGAGAATAAATGTTCTAAAACCATTTTTGTCTTGGGAATTGCCATTGATCACTATCCATTTGTTGATAATCATTTTCAACACCGCTGATAGTCTTCAAGGAAATTGGAACAATATCGTTCAATAGAACACAATCGTCTATCCATAGTAGTACACAACTACAATCCAAGCAGTACACTACCACACCAAGTAGCACACACAGTAATTTTGATCGCTGATCGTATAGTCACAAACAGTTGAACACATCCACCACAAGTAGTATACATCTATCGCTCTAGAGCATAGCCTTCATAAAAAATCATCTGATATCAACCTGCACAAAAACAATGTTATGATATAAACCGAATCATTCCGGGCCATTCTTCCACTCACATCTATGAGATCTTGAAGAAAGACTCTGGAGGTCTGACGTGAGGATGAGTTCTGATGGAATTGACTCTGGAGTGAATGAGTGATGGATGGGACCGGAGCCGGATGGATGAATGGATGGATGAATGGACGGAACGGACAGTGGAGGATGGACGGATGGAAGGAAGGAGGACGGACGGAAATGGACGAGCCGATGACCGGAGGAAAGAAGGAGCCGGATGGACAGGAGCCTGGTGGAGGAATGGATGGAGGATGGAGGAGGAATGGATGGATGATGGAAAGGAGGGATGGAAAGGAAGGAATGGATGGAATGGAGGGAGTGGATGGATGAAAGGTGAGAGGGAGATGGAGGAATGGATGGATGGAAGGATGGAGGAGGATGGATGGAGGAAAGGAAGGAATGGAATGGAAAAGGAAATGGATGAGGAATGGATGGATGGATGGAGAGGGACGGAAGGAGGACGGATGGATGGAAAGGAAAGGATGGATGGATGGAATGGAAGGATGGATGGAGGAATGGCAATGGAATGGATGGATGGATGGATGGACGGAGGAGGATGGATGGAGGAAGGACAAAGATGGATGGAGGAAGGACGGACAGTGGAGGGATGGAGGGATGGAGGATGGAATGGAAGGAGGAAGGATGGAGGATGGAATGGATGGGAAGGAATGGATGGACTGGAGCCATAGGCTGAAGCCACCCTCCGAGCACCTTAACCTTGACAGAGAATCACTCTGGAAGCAAACCCTAGGCTAGATAGCCAAACAAAGGGTAGCGCACCTTTCCCCAAGGATAGCGCACCAACAAGAGCTGATCAGATAGTCCAGACCCTAACCAAGAGATAGTCCAAGACAAACGTGATCTGCTAGCTACAGCAGCTGCAATGGCAGCTCTCCTCAAACCTGCGCACAAAACTGGGCACTGCAGTGCACCCAAGTGCTGCTCTGCAATTCTGAGACTGCCTACCAGAATGAAGACTGGCTTCCTGTATTTATACTGATTCTGGCTAACTGCCTGGGCCGACTTCTCATTTTGGGTATTTGTTTGTTCAGTATATATTATTTCTTCTAGCCGACTTCTTCTCTTGGAGGCTAATAACCTAATACAAGTTATCTTCTTGAGCCGACATGTCTTTTAGGGTTATTAGCCAACCCATTAGGGTTTCTTCCTGCTTCCCGGAATATTCTATTCTCGTCGGGTTTACACGTGGAGGTAAATACCTCCCACAGCTACCATAATATCAACAAATCCTACCCAAGATCATATAATGGCTTTAGCTCAAAAGTTTGACCAAGTGACCACTAAGATCATGCAAATCCAAGCTACTCTCTTGAACAAAGTGACTATTTTGGAAAGGAAAAGGGCCCAACAACAAAGTTTTCCTCCTAGACCTCAATACAGTAACAATCATCAACCTAGAGGAAATCAGGGGTGGAATAGAAATAGACATCCTCCTGGGAAAAGAGTCCCTAATACCCTTGCCCCTTCTGATATGGTTAATCAAGAAGGAATCCCTAGATGTTTGCCTTGCAATGAGTCACATAAGGAATGGGAATGCCCTCGAAACCAAGATTATGAGGAAGATGAAGATCCTAGTAGCTTTGATCGTATGAAATTTGTTGAAGATTTGGATCCTATCTACACCATACCTCAGAAAACCTATACGATCACTAGTGAACAAATGGAACGACTTAAGCAAAAGAGTTTTGATGCCGCTAGGATAGCTAGGTTAAAGATGTTGAATTCCATAGATGAAGAGTCTAAGAATAAACTCAGGAAAGAGAAGTACTTGCAATACACTAGAAGAAACAAAGCACCTAAAGCTTCACAACCAAATGACTCTGAACCACCTATAAGGAAGTGGACTAGATTTCCTTTGCCCCTGGATACCAATCCTACTCCTCCATCAACATCACATAAGAATGATGGTGTGTACTTAAATGTTGATGTGATGAATGTTTTGGCCAAGGTTATTGTTCTTGTTCCTCTCATTGATTTAATCAAAATACCCTCTCAAATGGATAAGGTAAGAAAATTCTTAAGTATTGAAGAGGAACATGACAACCCTCAAGTGGTATTCCAAACCATGAATTATGATCGAAGGAATGGAGGGCATGCACCTTTCTTCATCACCTTGATAGTGAACAATCTCCTTCTCTATAATTGTATGTTAGATTCTAGGGATTCCGCTAATGTGATGTCTTTAAAGATCATGGATCAACTAGGTTTGAAAACCATAAGACCCTATAGGAATGTGTGCGATATTCACTCGAGAGCAATCAAGGTTTGTGGTCTAATAAAGGATTTGAAGGTTAGTCTAACTGCATATCTAGATATCTCTCTCTTGATGGATGTTGTAGTCATAGATGTGTCTGATGCTTAGCGAATGTTATTGTCTAGAAAATGTGTTGCAGATCTAGGAGGTAGCATTCAAATGGATTTGTCTTGTGCAACCATCACGACCTATGAAGGAACCTTTGTCACCCTTTATAAGCAGACAACTTTGAGATACCAAGTACAAGATCCCAATGACCCTATGAACAAGTTAATGTGTGTGGATGAAGAATTTGGCAACTTCTTTGTTTATGGAAACTCAATAGTGCCAAAAGAGAAAGAGGGACATGATGGTGTTTGGACCATGTATTTTGACGGTGCCCATTCTAGAACAGAAGCTAGTGTTGGGATTGTTTTTGTCTCTCCCCAAGGCATTGCCAAGCTTTTCTCATATAGGCTCGAGTTTGATTGCACTAATAACATTGTCGAGTATGAAGCCTTGAACCTAGGATTAGATTTGGCCCTAGCTATGAAGATTAAGTGCCTAAAGGTGATTGGGGATTTTGATCTCATTGTCTCACAAGTAAAAATGGTTTTTGCTGCTAAAAATGAGAGATTGAGAAGGTATAGAAACAGAGTGCTAGATACCATGGAACTCATTGATGCTTTTGCCATAGAAGTGGTGCCTAAAGAAAGAAATATTCTTGCTAATGCATTGGCAGTAGCAGCATCCACTTTGCAGCCATATAGGGAGTTGGTTGATCTTGAATGCAAGATGGAAATAATCTTTAGACCTGTTATCACAAAATCTAGCACTTGTGCAAAGCCTTCACAAGATGCTAAACTTGCATAGCAATTGGAAGTAATTGCCATTGTCACCTAGGCAAGTACTTCCCTCGTTTTAGTGATGGATGAGGATCCAACACAAGGGAGGCTTCCCTTGCAACCTCAAAGCATCCTATAGCAAGCTAAAGGAAAGTCTACGACCCCCTATCTTGGTCACTTGGTGAAATAGGCTAGGTCGAGGAAAAAAGGAAAAGTTAGAATGAATTTAGACAAGGTAATTGATCGTGTGTGAAAGAGAGAGAAGTGTCCCAATGCATTCAATGCTAAATACCAAGTCTAAGGAAAGAAGAATAAGCCCCAAAGCACTAGCTATAAAAGAGAAAAGGCTGTTGTAATAAATCTTATGATAAAAGACAATGTGCTTCGGCAATATTTTGATTTGTAACAGCAGCAAGTAAGCAGTCCTAAAATCAGCAAATATTTATTAGAAAGATGCCAATTAGTGAGTAGAATATATATGAAATGTTAGACAATGATTGTACGCATGTGATATCATGAGAGTAAGCTGATCACTTGCAATATGCTCAAGCCCTAGTGGCTGTAACAGAATTTATGACAGCAGCAAATGAATTGATTGGGATGCAAGGCGTTGAGCCACAATAAGCATAGAGATACAATGCAATACCCAAATTACCAAAATGCTTTGAGAAAGAGAAAGTATTAATTGAGAGTTGTGTATCACTTGCAAGCAAAAGATTAGTGCCATCTTGTTTCTTTGGACAAATGGATTCAAGCAACACCTTAAATGAGAAGTTAGATAGCCAAGAAGACTTGGAGATTTGAAACCCTAGGACTATACCCTCATAGGCCTAGGATTAAACCCAACAAAGACTAACCCTAGAGTTTGAGAAAAAGAAAGTATTAATTGAGAGTTTTGTATCACTTGGAAGCAAAAGATTAGTGCCATCTTGTTTCTTTGGACAAATGGATTCAAGCAACACCTTAAATGGGAAGTTAGATAGCCAAGAAGACTTCAAGGTTTGAAACCCTAAGACTATACCCTCATAGGCCTAGTATTAAACCCCACAAAGACTAACCCTAGAGTTTATACCCTTATAAACCCTAGTGTTGTCTTCTTCATCTTCTAGGACGTCTAGCTTGAAAATCTAAGTGAACTAGGTCAAACCCCAAGGTTTATCCCCTCATAAACCCTAGGTCTTGAACTAGCTAAGACAAACCCTAGAAGGATAAACAATCTTAACCCCTGGACTAGGTCTTAATTGCTTAAACAAATTAAGATGAATGAAAAAGGGAGGGGCATAAACAATCTTAATCCTTCCTTAGAGTTTCTAACAAAATGAACCTAGCATATAAGGTAACATGCAACAATTAACCATATAATAAATCATCCACCATAATATACCATGAACAAACACTTGAACTTGAAGAACAACACTTACTAATCCAAGTCGCTATGCATGAGAAAACCCTAGTTTCATAAGTCATCCATCAAAACCAAGAAAGCATCCACAAGATCATCCTCCAAAAGGTGTGCACAACTACTCCACAGTAGAAAAGAAGAGAAGAGAGGAAATAGAAGTGTTTCTCACAAGTGGTGAATTATGATTTACAAATGAGGTAGCGCTAGCCTTTAAATATGAGGAAACCCGGCTATAAACCCTCAAAATCCCCTAAAACAATAAATGTCCATGGTACAAGTGAGATAGGTCAAGGTCAACCCCTCAAATAGCCTCAAACAATAATAAAACATGCTAACACACCAAAACGCCTCCTCCAAGATCACACGTGTGGTCGTAAAAATCCCCAAAAAGGATGATGTCATGCTCTAGAAGGGTGCAAGGGCCTCCAAACGCCACGTCTAATCATCAACAGGTGCAAATCATGGTGGAAGGTGAAACCTCATCAAAGGGTCATGTCTCATCATCAAACAACCCAAACTCATCATCAAAGTGGAGCCCCAATGTCAAGCAAGCCCCAATCATCATGAAAGTATCATAGCACATGATGTCATCATCCATATAGTCAACGTCCAAGGTGAAGGTCAGCATCCAAGGTAGAATGAAGAAGCTTCACCTCTTTGAATGGTGTCCAATCATGTCCAAGTGCAACGTTCTCCATCCAATGCCAAACAAGGTCTGGGGTGCATTGTCCAGGATGTGAGCTTCATGCCTATCTATCAACCAATATGACCATATCTGCAAAATGAGAGCTCATATGTCCATCATCCAGGGTCCAGGATGTTGGATTTTCACTATGCTAGGCTCAAGCATGAGGTTTATTTCATTTTAGCATTTACTTGAACCATAAACAAATGCAGCTACACAATGTACAAGTGGTGCAATAACCAAGATCACAAGAAGAATAACCATGCACAAGAACACAAGAAATATCCTGGGAAAACCCTTCTCAACAAGGGAGAAAAACCCGACAATCCTTTGATATATTCTCAAGCGAAGATCCTCCAACCATGAAACCCTAATGCACACAAGAGGGTGCTCTACTACCTTGAAACTTGCGCCCAAGAGAGGTGCGCACTTCAGCCCTAGAAATGTACTTGCTGAAATTTCCAAATGACAAGTGACTTGTGTGTTTCCTCAATGAGGAAATCACCTTTACTTATACTAGACCAGACACAGCAATAGGTGTGTATGTTGGCACAACAGGGCCGACCTCAATAACTCAGAAAATAATTAATTATTACAATAAACATTAATTATCTTTCACATATGGTGGAGCCGACCTGTACCCTTTACATCACAGTTAGGGACCAGGGTTACAGTTAAATCTTACTCTCAGACAATATAGCAAGGGATCTCACACATCCACTAGTGCTCAACCACTAGGGGCACGTCCACCTGTGCTCAGCCACAGGGACGTCCTACTCAACAGATCTCTATCTCACTGAGTCCATAGGAGAATCATCTAGAGTACCATCTCAAGCGAGTCCACAAGGCAAGAGACCACACGTCATAACAACTCAGTCCAGGGTCTGACGCACACCCATCACATGGGCACCTTCACACCTCACAGGGGTACACATCGTTTCATCTCAATACAGAGAGGAACGACACACCCAACTCATGGGCATCCTCACCCCACACAGGGGCACACATCGTCTCATCTCAGTCCAGAGAGGAACGACACACCCATCTCATGGGCACACCCAACTCATGGGCTCTCTCACAGGCTGACTCACTCAGTCTGTGTCCTGGAGGATGTCTACGAAGCTGTAATCATCAACACTCCCTCTCAGGGAGGGAGGCATTCTCCACTAGGCCAAGCCTCTGACGGAAGTACTCGAACTTCGTCTTGGCAAGCGGCTTGGTGAAGATATCTGCAATCTGTTCATGTGTAGGAAGGTATTGCACATGTACTGCTTTCCTCTGCTCCATGTCTTTGATATAATGATATTTTATCTCAATGTGTTTCGATCTATCGTGAAACACAGGATTCTCAGAGAGCTTCACACAGATCTGGTTATCACAATGAATAATGGAAGGATCTATCTCATGATCAAATAAATCTGTCAGGAGCTTGCGAAGCCACACTCAATGATATATACTCTGCTTTTGCGGTACTCAAGGCCACAGAGTTGTGTTTCCTGCTGCACCAAGAAACCATGGCAGACCCCAAGGTAAAACAACAACCGGATGTACTCTTCCAATCCACTGCGCTCCCTACCCAATCTGCATCAACATATCCCTGCAAACTCAAGTCTACACTGGAGGCATATCTCAGGCCATATCCAATTGTGCCTCGTAGATATCTCAATACATGCTTCGTTGCTATCCAGTGAGTCTGTCTAGGCTGACTCGTGAATTGACTAAGCACATTCACTGCATAGCATATATCAAGTCTGGTATTGACCAGATACATCAATGATCCAATCAGCTGTCGGTACAAATGTGGATCAATCTCGCCTGAATCAATAGAAGCATCATTCATTTTCTTCAAATCCATCACCATCGGTGTAGGCATGGATTTGCACTCTGTCATACCGAACTTCTTCAATATCTCCACTGTATATTTTCCTTGACTCAGGAAAATCTCATCAGTCCTCTGCCATACTTTTAGTCCCAAGAAGTAGTGCATCATACCTAGATCCGTCATCTCGAATTCAGAAGTCAAATCTCGCTTGCATTCAGCAATAAGTCTTTCAGAACTGGTGAGGAATAAGTCATCCACATACAAGACCAAGATTAGGCACTCGTTACCAACAATATGATAATATAGGTTTGGATCAGCAACACTCTTGTTGAAGCCCAAACTCATCAAGAATCCATCCATCTTCTCGTACCAAGCACGAGGTGCTTTCTTTAGTCCATACAGGGCTTTATTCAACTTGCACACATGAGTTTTCTTGTCATGTATCACAAATCCTTCTGGCTGCTCGATGTAAACTTCTTCATCAACCTCACCATTCAGAAATGTTGTCTTTACATCCATCTGATGTAGTTTCCAACCCATGGATGCAGCGAGTGCAATGATAGTACGGATGGAAGTGTATCGCGCTACTAGAGCAAATGTCTCCTCATAGTCAATTCCCTCCACTTGTGAGAATCCTCTGGCTACAAATCTCGCTTTGTATTTCTCGACACTTCCATCAGCTCCATGCTTGATCTTATAGATCCACTTGGAAGTTACTACAGACTTCCCTTCTGGTATCGGAACAATATCCCACACATCATTTTTTAAGATGGACTGATATTCTTCTGTCATGGCATCTTGCCAAACCTGTTGACCAGCTGCTTCTCCATGACAAGAAGGCTCAATATCAATGATGTGGCTCATGGCTGAAACATAGCTCGAAAATCTCTTTGGTTTCTTGGTCTCTCGGAATGTGCCTTGAGGAGCTGCATGGCCCTCTACCTCTTGCAGAATTTGTCGAGCCCAGGCAGGCCTTTTATGACCCACTGCAATGTCTCTAGGGATATCAACTGGGGCAACTGGATCGACTGGAATAATGGTTGTCTCCCTCTGAATTGTTGAAGGGGGAGAAGGTACTGTTTCACTGTCAATCTCCATCTGAGATTCTTTGGATCTTTGAAAGGTCATCTCTTCTTCAAAGATAACATCTTTGCTTACCTCAATTTGTCTATGACCAGGGATGTAGATCCGATATGCCTTTGAAGATTCACTGTATCCCACAAACATACCCTTTCTCCTTGAATGATCTAGCTTGGACCTCTTCTCTTTGGGTACATGAAAGTATATTGGACACCCAATTATCCTGAAGTGTCCAATCTCAAGCTTCACTCCGGTGAAGGCTTCTTCGGGAGTTATGTTCTTCAAAATCTGGTGAGGACTCTTGTTCTGAACATATACTATTGTCATGCATGCCTCTGCCCACAGAATCATAGGTAGACTCTGATCATGTATCATTGCTTTGGTTGCCTCGATGATGGTTATGTGCTTCCTCCTTCTCAAATGTTTTGACTCCCTCTGAGTCAAGTGACTCCCTCTGAAGTCTGAAGGATAAACATCTTCCTTTGTTGTTAACCTGCCTGGAACAAGAAAACAAACGAAAGGAAACAAGACAAGAATATCTCCTAGAGGAGAATTATGAGTACATCTCTAGAATCAAAACAATTTAAGGATTGTTGTCACAGCTACAACGCCTACTTGTAATGTAGCAAACTTAGAAATGTAGGTTAGAGGCATGATAATTAAAACAATCAAACCTGGAGTCTTCACTTCCAGTGTGTTGTTCCTCTGAATGCACTGAGATCCCTCTGGATCCATGATTTCAACAAAGGTTCCTTCCTCCTGCAAGTACCCTCATGACAATGATACAAATAATATATACAAGTGCATACCTGAGAGTGCTGATATGATTTCTCCAATGGCACCTAGTTGATCTTTGATCTCTGACATCTTCATGAAGAGGATAGCAACGGTGTCACCTTTTGTCATCTTGATATTTTGAAGTTGGCCCTTCAATGTAAGAGCTTGAGTAGATGATCATCTTCCTTGCCTTGACGTTATCTTCCTTCCTTTCTTCTTCTCTTCATCGGTAGTTGTCTCTGTTAAAGCTTTTTTTTTTAATATCACTCACAATAGATCTTCCTCTTCAAGAGTGATCTGAAGTCTTGACTTCCAGGAACTGAAGTTGCTTGATCCATCGAGCCTATCTTCCACCAAGGTTCTTTTCATCATATTTTCAGATTCTTCACAAACCCTTGTCAACTGGGCTAGAAAACCTAATAGCTAGGCTAGGCTAGCAACCTTAGGTTTTGTTGGGCTTATGACTGCCAACAATATGCCTTGAAAGTCAGAAGAACACCGGTGAGCTGAAAAGCTCCTTCAATGAGCTGCAGAAACCCTAGATCTAAATTTTCTGCAGAAAATTGCGAAACCCTAGGGCCAAAAATCCAAAATTCTTGGAATTGCAATATGAAGCTTGTTGGAGGTACGCTGAAGGAGACCGTACACTCCCATGCAATTTTTAGACCCAACACTCAAGTATAAGGTGTTGAAATATCCAAACAAGAGAGGGTCGTACAGATTTCTGGAAAACCCTAGGAGGTCGTACGATTCTTCTGAAGAGAGGACAGCTGGCTTTAATGCTTGTGCAATGGGTTCTTCAAGACCTATGCTCTAAAACCATGTTGAATTTTCACTATGCTAGGCTCAAGCATGAGGTTTATTTCATTTTAGCATTTACTTGAACCATAAACAAATGCAGCTACACAATGTACAAGTGGTGCAATAACCAAGATCACAAGAAGAATAACCATACACAAGAACACGAGAAATATCCTGAGAAAACCCTTCTCAACAAGGGAGAAAAACCCAACAATCCTTTGTTATATTTTCAAGAGAAGATCCTCCAACCATGAAACCCTAATACACACAAGAGAGTGCTCTACTACCTTGAAACTTGCGCCCAAGAGAGGTGCGCACTTCAGCTCTAGAAATGTACTTGCTGAAATTTCCAAATGACAGGTGACTTGTGTGTTTCTTCAATGGGGAAATCACCTTTACTTATACTAGACCAAACACAACAATAGGTGTGTATGTTGGCACACCAGGGCCGACCTCAATAACTCGGAAAATAATTAATTATTACAATAAACATTAATTATCTTTCACATATGGTGGAGCCGACCTATACCCTTTACATCACAATTAGGGTTACGGGTAAATCTTACTCTCAGACAATATAGCAAGGGATCTCACACATCCACTAATGCTCAGCCACTAGGGGCACGTCCACCTGTGCTCAGCCACAGGGACGTCCTACTCAACAGATCTCTATCTCACTAAGTCCACAGGAGAATCATCTGGAGTACCATCTCAAGCGAGTCCACAAGGCAGGAGACTACACATCATAACAACTCAGCCCAAGGTCTGACGCACACCCATCACATGGGCACCTTCACCCCTCACAGGGGTACACATCGTTGGCAGAGAGCTCCAGTTCAGTGGGCTTGACAGCATTTTTGGAGGGCGCACTTGCTTCAGTTGGGCTTGTATTGCAGCTTGGATCAAGTTGCTATTGTATCAGGTTCTTCTGTTTATTGTACTTGTTGTATTCCACCTTCTATTCTCCCTATATATACACTCATATTCCAAACTGGTTTTCCTCGGGGGGGGGGGTTATCCAGGGTCATGTTGACCAAAAATACCTGTGTTCATTTTCATGTATGTTAGAGTTTAGAACTACAGTATTTTCAGCAGTAAAGATCTCTAGGTATGTTACATATATTTTGGTATGCATGTGCTAACCTCTTGGTGACAAAAACTACATGCTAGAGCACCTAAATGGCCTATGTAACCGTAACAAATCAGCGAAGAAGTTACTGAACAGTTTGTTGTCCTAAAAAAGCAGCAAACCATTGTTAGACAGTTGAAACTTAGAGCCAACTTGAGGTCAAAGACAGACCTAGTTGGCAGCTTGATAGGACCTGGAAAATCTTCATTGTATCAGAGCTTGGTGGCTGATTTTTGTTGAGTTTTGGACAGCATATTGAGGGACTGTTTTAGACACCTTTTGGGCAGATTTTGTGGACAGACATTGACAGAGTTTAGTGGCAGCTTGTTGGCAGATTTTTGTAGAGGGTTGTAGAGCAGTTTATGGACATTTTCGTCAGTCTCTTTTCACACCTACGTGGTAGAAGTGAGGCTGATTTTTCACAACCTCTTTCACACCTACATTGCTAGGAGTGAGGTCGGTGTTCGTTTGCCTCTTTTCACACCTGTGTTGACAGGAGTGAGGCAACGTTCCTTTGCAATTGGAGCATCAAGTTGAGTGCAGTCGGCAGTGATATCAGCATCTCAGATGCATGTGAAGGATAGGCTAGCTGGAGCTAGCAACTGGTCGCCTTGAAAGACCAGGATTGTCTTCATCTTGGAGGACCTGGAACTATGGAATATAGTTCAGGCAGTTGTTCCTATTCCCCCTTCTTATGCTCCCGTCTTGTTAGCAGAGTTCAGGAAGAGGAACAACAAGGCAAAGAGGACGATATGTGATGCAGTGCGGGATCATTGAGGATCATTGAGGATCATTGATTATGTGTTGCAGATGTGTTGACTAAGCCTCTGGCTCGTGTGAAGTTTGAGTACTTCCAAGACAAGCTTGGTATTGTCTGAAAGGACCTCCCTCGAAAGGGGGAGTGATGATGATGATACTATGGTATCCTGACCTGTTGAAATTTATGTACCTTAGGAAGTGTCCCCCATGTGTTTGTGAGCTCCTAAACACATGTGGGAAGTACTATGTACTTTGTGCCTTGTACTTTATGTCTAATTTCACTTTGACTTGAGAGATTTAAGTCAAAAATGAAATTTGGTCATTTTAGCCTAAGTGACTATTAATTCACTTTGTGGGTGAATTAGGAGACATAAAGTGAACTTATGGAACTTAACCCAAAGTGGGTTTGAGAGTGAGATTATTATGGGATGATCTCAACCATTGATTGGACATGAGATTGGATGATCTCAACCGTCCAAACTTTAGGTTTCCTTATGGAGGTTCAAGAGGGGCGCAAAGGGCAAGGAGGAGCTCATTCACTCATTTGTTCAATTTGAGAGTTTGAGAGAGAGCATGAGGATGAGGTTTGTTGCATGTATTGAGGAAATCTTGGGCACTTCTATCCATGGAGGCAGCCAACAAGCTTAGATCCTCAGTTATTTAGTGGAGAGGTTCTTGCTTGGAGGAGGGCGCACTTGGTGAGGAGGGCGCATCATCAGCAAGGAGGACTTCAGAGCTCAGAGTGCAGTGAGGTCTGTTTCAGTGGGAAGCTACAGCTCAGTATCAGAGTATTGTGGGTGGGTTTCTCCATCAGAGTTTCCAGTTGGCAGAGAGCTCCATTTCAGTGGTCTTGAGAGCATTTTTGGAGGGCGCACTTGCTTCAGTTGGGCTTGTATTGCAGCTTGGATCAAGCTGCTATTGTATCAGGTTCTTCTGTTTATTGTACTTGTTGTATTCCACCTTCTATTCTCCCTATATATACACTCATATTCCAAACTAGTTTTCCCCGGGGGGGGTTTATCCAGGGCCATGTTGACCAAAAATACATGTGTTCATTTTCATGTATGTTAGAGTTTAGAACTACAGTATTTTCAGCAATAAAGATATCTAGGTGTGTTACATATATTTTGGTATGCATGTGTTAACCTCTTGGTGACAAAAACTACATGCTAGAGCACCTAAATGGCCTATGTAATCGTAACAAATCAGCGAAGAAGTTACTGAACAGTTTGTTGTCCTAAAACAGCAGCAAACCATTGTTAGACAGTTGAAACTTAGATACAACTTGAGGTCAAAGACAGACCAAGTTGGCAGCTTGATAGGACTTGGAAAATCTTCATGACCAAAAACGGGTAGCTCCATTAGGATTTTATATCCTAGGGGACTGATCATCCCTGGGCAGATCCCGAAGGTCCAGTAAGGACGGTCTGTCAGAGTACTTGTGCATGTATATGCTAGTTGTGGTCAGTAGTGGTAGCTCAGTTAGGATTTTGTATACTAGGGAATCTTATGATTCCTAGGCAAATCCCGAAGGTCCGGTAAAGACGGTCTGTCAAAGTACCATTGATGTTGTTGCTGAAGCACCTGTCTCATTTTGTTGCCACATGTTGATGATGATGTTCCAACTTCGTGTTGTTGATGATGATGTCCCAGCTTCGTGCTATTGATAATGTTGTTCCATTTCCATGCTATTGATATTATTGTTCCAGCCTCGTGTTATTGATGTTGATGTTCTAGCTTCGTGTTGTTGATGATGATGTTCCAGCTTCGTGATGTTGATGATGTTGTTCCAGCTCCACGCTGTTGATATTAGTGTTCTAGCCTCATGCTATTGATGTTGATGTTCCAGCTTCATGATGATGATGATGTTACTCCAGCTCCATGTTGTAAACAATGATGATATTGATGATGAGAAAAACTTTCGATGATTAATAGATGTGTCAGTCAGTGTTCCAGATATTGATGATGATGTTGCCCTCTCCTTCTCTTGATGATGTTGTATTGAGTCATGTCAGTAGAATACCCTTCTCGTTAAGGGGGAGTTTTGAAATATTGTAACTTCGAAGAATATTCTAATTATATTTGAGTTATTATTGTATAGATCAAATCCCCTTTTGTGGATTGATCAAGTTGTGTCTTGTATAAGATCAAATCCTCTTTTGTCGATTGTTCAAACTATATTTGTATTGTGGTATTTGTAAAGTCGGCCCCTAGTATTTGTAAAGTGGTTTTAGCCACTTCTAGGAGAAGTCGGCTCCACCAAGTAAAGAAACACAACCCTAACGCCACCTCACATCTTGTATTTGTATGTGAGGATGGTGTTTCATTTGAACACACTCACTCACTCATCTAGTGCACATAATCTTAAGGCAATTGCAGTTACAGGAAGAAGTCCAACGAACGAGAAGAGAGGCGCATGCTTGGTCTTGGTCTGTCTTTGGTGTTTTGGTCTTAGTCTTGGCATTGTATTGGAAATCTATTGTTGAGGACGTTTTGTTGGGTTTTCTCCCCCATATGGGTTTCCCAGGATGAAATGTTGTGTACCTTGTGATCGTGTTTCTTTCAGTGATCCTCTTTAAACTATTATTTTGGAAATGCATTAAATGGTCATGAAATTTGGAAATAACCTAGTAACAGCAGTAAAATCTTAACAACCATGACTATGCAATTCAACTCATGAAGTTACCCGCCAAACCATACCATCTTTCACTACACATGCTCCTTGATGGGTGTCTTGGGAACTACTTCTCTTCTTGGGTGTTGACACATGTACTAGGGGTTAATGATGCCCCCCATCATACCTAAACTTGGCAAATTGTATGAATTCTATGAGTTATTATGAAGTTAGAAGATGATACTTAATGTTCTCTACCTAATGGCATTTACATTTGACATGCCTCACTTATGTTGCGTTGGATTTGTGTACATGCCTCGGGATTGATGGCTACTATGGGTCCCTTGAGCCTTGCCTTGGACATTAAACCTTGCTTTGGCCATTTGCATGCTTGATGAAGGTTGTCCCACCTTTGGAGGAGGTCATTGCACCCTTTTAGTGGAACGTTGCACACTTTGGAGGGAACTTTTCACTTTCAACACTTTTTCATACCCTCTCACACAACTTTTAAGTGATCCGTCCACTTTTGGGAGCCCACACGTGCCACCCATGGGAGATTTAAATGCTTGTGAGGAGGAGGACTTGGCATTTAAGGAGGTTTTACTTCATTTGGGGAGCATCTTTGGGGTCTTTTGACTCTTTCACTCATGTATCGTAGATATTTTGTGTATTATTGACCATATCTCTCGGGTTTGTAAAGAGATAATGGTATTTTATATTTTCTTAGGCTAAAAGCTAGGAGAATATTGTTATTATATAAAGAGGGTTGCTAGATCTCTTCATATAAATAAGAAAAACACCTCTCATTTGTAACTCATTGCTAGAACTTGTGGAGAACACTACTTGTCTACTATTATTATTATCTTTTGCTATGGATGGAGAACTAAAGCCCTCTCTTTGAGGAAGATGTCTTGTGGATGCTTTACAATTTCATGGATGTTCTTGGATCTAGGGTTATGTGGATGAATCGATTTATTGAGTAAGTGATCTCTCTTAATCTTTGTGGATTTTGTTTATGAATTGTTGTAAATGTGGATGTGTTTCTCTAGTATTGGTGGTGCACCCTCTTTCTCTTTCTTGATAAGTCCCTTCTTCAAACCTTTGGAAGATTACTAGTGGAGTATTTTCCCTTTGAATTATCTTGAAGCTTGTAAGGCACTAAGAGGATTTGTTAAGGTTTGTAGTGGACAACCCCAACTATCACCCTAGTTTCACTTACACTCCCTCAAGAGGAGCCTTAGTTGACCCCATATGCCCAAAAAAAGTACGCACTAGTCTTTTCCTATCTAGTCAATCTTAAACTCAAAATTTCAAATTTTTACTTTTGTTTTAGGGTAAACCCAGGTTTTTATAGCTTGTACTTAATTTCCAGCCATCAAAAGCCATAGACGTCTTGTTAATTTCCAGCCATAGCTTATGTCACACTGGTTTCAGCATCATTGTTAATTTCTTGCACATGGGCCTTGGCCATTGGCATATTTGAAGGGCGTTCTATTGTCCCATTCTTCATAGACACATTGATATAAGTTAGATTCACATCTAATGTACGTCCCAACATTGCAACAAACTTCCTGGACAAAAGCATCCCCCACACATCGGGGACGTCCACCACCACAATATCCATATGAATCACTCTCTCGGGATATTTACCAAGGCGTACTTCAACATTCTCAACTACCCCATGAGTGGGTATGGCCCTGGATTCAAAACTGCACACATTCTTGTAAGGCCATGTAGCCTTTAGGCCTAGTTTCTCCATAACTTTCAAAGACATCATGTTAGCACATGCTCTTGAGTCAAGCATACAGTGGTTAAGACATTTGTTATTCACTAGTAATGCCATGAAGAAGGGTGGGTGTCCATCATATTGAACCCTAAAATGTTCTTCTTGTAACATAATAGGAGGGTCCATTGGCTCATCTAATACGTTACAAAAAAATTCGAACCTTTCTTTCATAGATGGGACTTTGATAACTTCCCTCAACGGAATGGTCACATGCATTTTGGCCAATGCACCTTCCAAGTCAAAATTTAAGTCGATCTTGTCAACTTTAGGAGAATTCTTAGGAAGAAGTATGTTCATAGGCAGAGGTTTTGGTTGTGAAGTTGTAGGTCCAGTAGAGAGAAGTTGGTTCATTCGTTTTTGTCTAGTATACACTTGGAATTCTTGTTTTTTCAACTTTTCTCTCGACTCTTGATCAAGATTATTTATCACCTCCATTCTAGCCTTCATGGCTACTTCCTTTATGCCTTCTTGATGTTCTTCAAGTGTGATATTAAGGCAACATTGTGGGCCCTCAATGGTATGATCAATAATATTCACTTGGTTATGTTCCCCATTGTTCAGGGGGCATTCATGCTCCCAATGTGACTCTCTACATTGCAAGCACCAAGGATTCTCCTCTACCGTGTTTGTGGGGGCTAAAGTATTAGGGACTTCTTGATCACTCTTCGGTCTGAAAACTTGAGTGCCTCTTTGGAATTTCCCTTCATAAGGAGGCCTAGGAGCTTGTTGTTGGGCTCTTTCTAAGTTGACAATCCAATTCATCATTAATTCTTGGGTTTTTACCATGCCATCTACAGTCAATTGCAGCTTTGTCAAGCTAGTGCCAATATCTGAAGCAGACTCAGCATTGTGGACTATTTTGGGTTTAGCATCAATTTTGACTCTTGGGGCCGAGAAAGGTTCCACTTTGGATGATGATAGGTTATCTTCAATTTTTGTAGCCATCTCTTGGGCTTCTTGGATTGTCCTGGGAGCTTTGTCTCTGAGGAGAAAACCCATTTGTCCTGTAAAGGCTTTGGTGTAAAGAAAAAGAAGGAAATTGTTTGAAGGGTGATGGCTTGCTGGGATCTGTTGTATTAACCTTTCAAATTTATCATGAAATTCCCTAATAGTTTCGTTTTGAGCCTTTGTGATGTTATTGAGCCTTATTAGCAGAATGTTAGGGTCTTCCTTGACACTCCATCGTTTGAGGAATACTTCCTCTAATTTATCCATGAATGTAATACTAGCGTCAGGGAGACCATTATACCATGGTCCAGCGCCATCATAGAGGCTAGCAGAGAACAATTTCATAGCTAAATCTTCAGCATCATCACTAATGGGATGAAGCTGAAAGAAGGCCCAGAAATTGCTCATATGATCCTCAGCACTGACTACATCATTACCAGTGAACTTAGGCAACCATTTCTCATACCTAGGGGGCATTTGCCTAGGGTATCCTCGAATGTTTGTCATGTCTAACGGTTTAAAAAGCTTGAATGACCATTGTTTCTGGTTATTATCTTGATTCGGATTAAGGGTCTAGGTCTGAGCGTTAGACATTGTATTGAAGGGAAGATTGCCTCCAAATAATGATTTTACTATAGGAGAATCTCGGGGAGGCTTTCTTCTGTAAGACTTGGAAGGATTGGTATATCTCCCTGAACTCAGTGGAGTCGCCAGATAATCTTCTTGAAATTATCAAAGGGATGAGGGGATCACCCTCAGTGGAGTCCTCAGGTAAGCTTTGTAAGATAAAGGCTTTGGGGGAAAGACTTACCAAAAAAGTGTCGTTGAGGAATATTGACTCAGTATTCCACGGCAGCGGCGCCAAAAATGTTATCGCACAATCTGTACTTGCCCAAAGCCCAAGGAAAGTGGGTGCAAGATTGGCGTAACAAGGGTGACCTATCACTATCACCTCAATAGGAAACCCCTTTTTGTTTAGGAGTATATCAAAGTTACCCCAGGGGAGACGTCCCCGGTGACCTAAAGGGTTGATAAGACTAAGGCAATGGTGCAAGAAAATCCCCCTCACTGGTCACTCAATTCAAAAGGTTTATATGGCCTTTAAAGGGATGAAGCAATAGTAAAACGAAGTGTACCTGCCCAAAACAACACAACAAGAAAATATGGCAGCTTGCAAGTACAAAAATATGATGTTAGTGCCTCTGAAGACCATGAACCTTCAAAAAATGTGCTAGCTGATATAAAGTTGCAGCAATGAGTATTTTGTAACAGCCACAAGAATTATGCCTTGAAATTGCTTGAAAAAGACAAGAAGAAGTAGCTTTGACTAGGCAAAAAGATAATAAATTGTTACAAGCAAATTTGGCAATGTCTAGCTAGCATTAAATGTCACTTTTGCAGAGAATTTGTTGTTGTTAGATGGCTGTAGCAATCTTTTGTAACAGCAGCAAGTTAGCTAAGGAATTAGTCTAGTTTAGGGTTAGTAAAAGTTAGTAAAGGCTTCAAGGAGAAAGGTTTAAGTGTTTGTTTGATCAATCATTCACTATAGTGAGTAGACTAGTGCCTTTTAGGGTTTATGGAGTCAACAATAGCATCGGCAAAACTTGGAGCAAAGTAGTAATGATAGTACTTTATCAAAGAATAAGAAATGGATGGAGGAGGTGTTGGCAACCCAAGGCCTAGCATCCAAATCCTAGAAAGAAATTTGCTAGAGAGTAAGGAATCTTAGGCCCTAGCAAATCTTCCTTCCTTAGACTATAAAGATAATGTATTTGGAGCAACAATGACTAGATAATGGTTTCTAAAGTGCTAGTATTTAGGGCTCTAAAAATTTATCTAAGTCAAAATCACCTTAGTAAAGTCTAGCAAATGAAGAACAAAGAAGTAGCAATTTAAGTTCTTTACTCCTAGGGTTTGTCAAGCAAGCAATTTCATAATCTTTAACATGAATAAGCAAATATACCATAACCATTCAAATGAAATGAAGAATTATAGATTTACTTACTTCACCAAGAATAATCAAGCAATAAAACCCTAGATTGCCAAGTAACTTCACCAAAAATGATCCAAGTTGCAAATTTTAGCCTCCAAGACAAGTGTGCCTCCTTATTTCAGCCAATAACTCCCAAAAAGGGCGCAAATTTCAGACCACACTTAGTGTGTGATGAGTGATGATGAATAACAAGAGTACTTTCTCTCTATTTATACAATATCAATGACCTTTAATTAATTTTAGGTCATAAAAAGGCTGACCTGGCCAAATTACATCAAAAATCCATTTTTTACATAAATAAAAGTAATTAATCCTTGAAATCATCTCCAAGGGTGACGTCGTGCCCTTCTAGGGTGACATTGAGCTCCTAGGGTGGAACGTTGGGCCCCATATGCAGAACGTTTGGCCTCCAAAGGCCCTGGATGATGCCACATGTGCCAACAAGCACACAACTGCCCTCATAAATGCAAACCCTAGCTTTGGATGATGTCTAGGGCCATAATGATGACGTCATGAACTCTCAAGGGTCAACGTCCAGGTGGAAGAGCAAGATCCCCCTGGGTCTAGATCTGCCAGAGTGTCTCCAAGGGCAACGTCCTTCTTTCTTCCCAGTGCAAGTCTATGATGTCTTCTTGCCCCTTCCTAGGGTTACAGCATCCATTTGTGGGCTTTTAGCCCCATGGAGGTCCAAGCTAATCATTCCCCCACGTGTACCTGTCCACCGGGCAAAGTATTGCAGCAGCAACAAGTACGCCCTCCAGGGGTTCATAAGTCACAGGGATCATAACATGTAAATCACATCCAATAATCAAATTATCCAAACATGTGCATCAAACCCACCTTTACCTAGACAAATGCTCAAAGACGTTGTGCAATTCAACAAGTTAGATTTGGAGAAGGTCTCAGGGTGTCCTATTGGGGTAATCCTCCTTAAGTTTGGGATGTTTCCCAGGTGAGAACCAATCTAGGTCATGTAAATGTATGAGGTGGTGTGGGGGTAAGTGTTTGGGCATGAGGTGTAGTGATAACAGGGAAATGTAAGTCTTACTTGTGGGTGCCTTTGTAGAGGGCGAGTTGCACCTTGTCATGGATGTCATTGTTTCCTAGCCCATTCAATGCCTTTTATTCTTAGCTTCATTGCTTTTGATCTTTTTTCTTTTATGCTTCAAGGGAAGAGTTGAGGGACATTGTCATGGCTTGGTGACCAGAGGTGACAGCGTTATCCACAAGCATTTCACGAAGATGAGAAGGTTGGCTCGCGATGAGACCCCCTTTCTCTTGGCTATGCCACCAAGAGCCACTACCCTGGTTTGGTGACCAGATAGATGGTAGTGTCATATCGCTACATGCCCATGGTCATAATAGGTCGGCTCATGATAATACCTCCCATCCACCAAGTAATACCTTGAGTGTTTATTTATCTTGCGGGTTCCTTTTTCTTACTGAGAAGCCTTTTACTGCTTTCTCGGGAATTCATGGGCGAAGCATATCAAAGGTTTCATTTTGGCTTTTAACTCTTGCCAGCTACTTTTACCCTCTGGGCCTTTAGCCCCTTCTTCCCACAAGGCAAGGTACAACCCTTCCTAGTGTGGAAAATCCCAATGCCTGAACAAAGGTAGGGGGGAAAATGAGAGGAATAAAGATGGAAAGTGATAAGTATGGAGGCAATGGACGATGACCTTTCATGGACCCACCCAATGGCAACCTATCCTAAAGGGAGATCAACTCACTAGGGCATCATGTCACCCTTCCAAGTATGAACAAGTTAAAGAGCATAATTTCCGAGCAAACGTTTATGAAATGAAGGAGAATTCAATGCAACATACTCAAGTGCTTCAATAATCAGAGTGACACATACCATGATATCCGGACTCATTACCTCATGGAGCAAGACTTACTGCTACTTCGGGACCAGGTTGGTGGGATGGATGTTGTTGTTGCAGATAAATGGGTTGCATCGAAGAAAAGAAGGGCCCTCTGAGGCCATGCTCAAGTCATACAGCTCTCGCCACTCCATGTCTAGGACCTATGGGCCTTGAAACATGATCTCCTTAGTTATCCCTAGGACAGGGGATAACAAGGACAACAAGGTATGGAGTATTGTAGAGAAGGCAGCCACAATACCCACAGATCTGAAAGATAAGGATATTCATGATGCCTTGGAGATCAAGGCCCAGAGACTCCTGCTGGATGGGGTAAAGGATCATCTCATCCACCACATTGGTGAGAAGAACATAGCTTATGAGATATGGACTATGCTCAAGAGCATGAGAGAAGCAAAGCATGAGAGAAGAATCATGGCTCTCAAGGAAAGGCTTCAACATACGAGGATGTCCAAGGGTGAGGGTGTAGCAGCCTACCTCACCAAGGTTAAGCAGATGATAGATGAGCTCATAGCAGTAGGAGTCAAGCTCTCTGCAACTGAGATAGTCAGGTCAAACTTGAAGGGTTTCCCAAAGGAATGGGACCCTTTCATTGCAGGGATAGTGGCTAGAGAAAACCTACCAAGTTGGGACAGGTTGTGGGATGATTGCTGCCAAGAAGAGATATGCAAAGGAAAGGATGTGGACGAAGACGAGGATGAGGAGAATCTCACCCTCACCTCCAAGAAAAGGACGAAAGGAAAGAAGGCCTCAGTTCCAAGAGGAGGAGCTACAGCAAGCCAAAGAAGGATCTCTCTCATATAAATTGTTATGTATGTGGCAAGCTTGGCCACTATGCCAGCCAGTGTCCTCAAGCCAAGAGGGGCAAGGGGACAAAGGGAAAGAAGCAGTAGGTGGTTGCTTCAGTAGAGGAGGAGAACCAAGACGAAGATGAGGAGGAGCAGCAGTTGGCTGCTACAGGTCGCCAGTTCTCCAGGATGTTCAGAGAGGAGTACACTCTCTTTCTCAATTCAGAGGATAGATCTAGAGAAGGGTGGTACCTAGATAGTGGTGCCACCTATCACATGACCGAGGAAAGAGATGCATTCCAAGAGTTCTCAGCTCGAGACATGGGCTATAAGATGTGGTGTGCACTCCAACATAGTGGCAGTTCGAGGAGAAGGGATAGTGTCACTCCAGATAAAGTCAGGCGGGACTCTAAAGGTTCCAAGGGTATTTTATGTACCAAGTATGAGAGTTAGTGTACTCTCAATCTCAGCTTTGGGGTATCAAAGCTACGGTGTCAGCTTTCTTGGTTGTGGTGTGCATATTCGCTCTGTGAGAGGTCAGGTTCCAGGACCACTTGTGATGATAGGCATCGGTAAGGATCGCTTGTACAGACTGTGGGGGCAACCCATCTACAGCTCTAGGAGGAGCAGAGAATCAGTTGGATCGTTCCTCAGAGAGCAGGAGGCTCTCCTTAGCAGACCTATATGGTGGGAGTGGTCCCAGCTAGATGAGTGGGATACTCAGATGACTTCAGTGCAACAGGTAGAAGTAGCTACAATACAAGGGAATCCGAGTATACAGATACAAAGGGAGCATGTCTCTCAGATTCAGAGGGAGAAACCGACATAGATGTAGATCATGGAGGAGGCAGCTCCAGTGCTAGTACCTCCCTCGCTAAGAGGGAGTGTTAGAAAGTGTAGCTCAGGCAGGTACCTTCACATTGGGAGTGTCTGGCAATGTGACAGGGGCAATCATATGTCTAGACTATTTAGTACTGGTGGGAGATGACTTAAGTCAATGTGAGATTAAGTCACAGCCGTTGATCTTGACTTAAGTTATCTCAATGATTGATTAAGTCCCCACAGTCAGATCTAGATCTTGAGGAGAAGATCTAAGGGCCAAGATTAAATGAGAGAAAGGCTAGGGTTTATAAAAGACCAAGAGAACCTCATTTCTCAACATCTATAGAGAAGAAAACCACCTGAGATATAGTGGGAGTTTCAAGTGAGATCAAGGGCAGGTTATGTCGAACCAGTCAAGGAGGGAGAGCTAGGGTCCAAGTCAATAGATCTAGGTGAGATTCAGCTACAAAAAAGGAATACAAACACTCAACCAAGGAGATCGAACCCCTTACTCTCCCACCAGGCAAGTTGCATCACCACAAATAAATCGTACAGACTGTACGAACGAGTCAAGGAGGTCAAGTAAGCGCCGAAGTGGTGTATCTCAGTCTGGTTGTGGAATACTGTGAGGAGTACACCCAAAAGGGAGCAGATCTGAGGAGAAACCAAGCAGGAGAAGGGGCCGTACGGTGTCGTACAGGTGGTACGGCCGCCCAGCAAGCAAGACGAGTCGTACAGGCGGTACGGCCGCCCAGCAAACCAGTTTATCTCAAGAGTGCTAAGAAGGTTGAGTAGTGAAGCAGATTGCTTCTGGGAGGTGCTAGAAGAAGCTCTTAGCTGAGTTATCTCGGACTTAACCAATGTAATGTATTCATGAACCATTAGCTGAATAATAAAAGAGGTCTCTAGCATCACCGAGTTTTCCCTAGAGGAGTGGGGTTTCCAGAGTAAACTTTGTGTTATTTCTTGTGTGGTTGTTCTAGTTACCTTTGATGTGTTTACTGTAGCTTAAATATGTATTTCCCACCAATTTAAGAGTTCAGATCTGAAGGTTACTTTAGATGTTTGCTGTTAAATCTAAGACTTTCTGCTACAAGTTCTTTTTTTTTCTTCATTTTCTAGTTTGTATTGTTGCATACTTAGGGCTGGACGTCTTGATAATGTTGGCTGTTACATGCTCTTAAATTTTCAGAATTTACAAGTTACTGAAACTCTAGTTTTAGCCCTAAAATTCACTTGTTTATAATCCATTTAAGTGGTTGAAACATACTGTTGTTGTAACTTGTTTACTGCTGTAATTTCTTATCTTCTATGCAAGTTTTATGACAGCCTTTAGTAATTTTCAGATTTGTACTATTTGGGGATGAATTTTCATTAAATAATTGCATAACAAACCTTCTAAAACAGCCCTAAAGTAAACAAACCCTAAATCTACAGTTTACTTTGTGTAACCACCTAATCCATAATTCATATATCATAATTACTTAGTGGTGATTTGAGTTGTAACATAGGTGACCTTAGACTTGACATGTCTTGCCTTAGGACCCCTAGGTGCTAGTAGGGAAGCCACCCTTGTGTTGGACTTGTCCTTCACTAAAAAAAGGGAAGTAGTTGTCTAGATGATAATGGCAACACTTCCATGTTCCACTCATCTTTGTATCTTGTGAAGGCTTTGCACTAAGGTACAAGATTGTGTGATAACATGTTGTTGATCCAAAGAATGAAGAGCTTGAATACCTTATGGTGGCACCCCATGGCGAAGTTTCTATTGAAGACAATATGCTCCCTCTTGTTCCCGAAGAAGCGTCTTGTGATGCTAGCACATGCTTGCATGAGGAAGACATTTCAGCAATTGCCACATTTCCCATCCTTCATAAGGGTTTGGAAAGTCATTGTGTTATTCCTTTTCAAATTTCTAAATATTATAAAGAATCTTTTCATGGTGTGAAGAGGACATATCTTGAGGAGAAACCCTCAGAAGATGAAAACTTTTCAAGTGCTCTCATCTCTCGTGTGATGAAGAACATGGCAGCCAAAATCATGATGACAATAGCAAATTTTGTTTGATTGGGAGACGTGGATGGGATATGGATTGCTAGTTTTTTCATGAATATCCCATCTATGACACAGATAGTGAGAGTTTGATGGCGAAGGGCATGGACCTACACCTTCCATTTCCAATCAACTTGGAGAACAACTTTAGGAGGTATGAAAAGAACATTTCATATTATGTTTCTCTTGATTTGGGACAACGAAAAGACGTTGAGGTAGGTGAAGCACTTTCTATTGTTGTTGGTCAACATCCTTTGCATATCAATAGGGAGAGAGAATGGTTGCTTCAAAAGGAGAAATGTCACCATAAGATAATGGTTCATGAAAACAATTTTTAGCCATTTGCATCTTCATGAGGTATGAAAAGAACATTTCATATTATGTTTCTCTTGAACAATGAAAGGATGTTGAGGTAGGTGAAGCAATTTCTATTGTTGTTGGTCAACATCCTTTTCATATCAATAGGGAGAGAGAATGGTTGCTTCAAGAGGAGAAGTGTCACCATAAGCTAATGGTTCATGAAAACAATTTCTAGCCATTTGCATCTTCAACTTGTACCTTCTTTATGCATAAAACATCAGCAGAGTTGTGCATTTTCAGAACTTCCACATACTTTTTTTTCCAAAGAAAAAAGTCCGTAATTTTATTTATAGTAAACAAAATTATATTGTCATATGCCCCCTGGCATTCAAAAAAGTGCTCAACAGCCATTTAGAACAAAATGCTCTTCACATTTGCCTATCATTGTATATATAATAGCAGGTTGTTTCTTTTCCCAAAAAATTGCATAAACAATTACATATATCAGCATACAATTAATTTTCTCAATAAGTTACCTCATTAAAATGGTAAAGCTGTGATCAGTCCTCATTCAAAACAAATACAAGTGTTTCATTATATCCAAGGTGCATGTATTAAGTCTTTGGATTGACCATCCTATAGTATGGAAGTGATCCAGGCCCCTCGTTTCAATCCCAGTCCAGCTTTTGAAAGGCCATCCGCTATGTTGTTCATGTCCCTATATATGTGAGACAAAGAGATATGTGTGAAAGCTGACATCTGCAATTGTATATCATCGTAAAGGGGCAAAAAGGTGAGATTTGTGATTTGAGCTTCCAGGGCTTCCACATACTTGGGACAGCACCATGGACCATTTATTATATGTGGCAACATGTTTCAACCGTCCAAGAGTGGGCATCAAGCCCTGGAATCTGATCTAAATTATTTTTTCAGATCTGATCTCATTAGCCATATGACATGGAATATCAATTGATTCCAACAAAAGAAGGCAGCTAATTCCTTGTAGAATTATGTTGGAGCCGCCTTCTAATCCCTTGTTGCTTGAAGCCATGACAGGGAATTTTTATGGCAGCAAGGGAGGAAGGACATTGAAGCTTTCAAATCAACCTTTGGAGAGGCTTTTTGCAGGTTCTAGCTATGATTGATTGTTTGATTCATATATCAGGGATTGCTTTTATAGCAGCCCTACCCAGCAGCAGATGGACCTTGCATGCAGTGAAATAAATCAACCTTGGTATGAGCTTGACATTCGATTCTATGATCAGCAGTCATCCCCACTCTTCATCAACAACTTTCAAGAGGTTCCAGCATATACATGGGGGGAGCTCATGGTTTCCTTGTTTTGGTTTATTACCAAACACAAGGGAAGATTTCTTATGATTTATGTGTTGATTGCATGGTGGCCTTGGCTCTTTGATTACACTTAGCATTATATATTCTTGTTCTTAGACTAGGATAGGGAGAATAAGCTCAATGTTTGCAAGCATAGGGTTTCATTTATGCTATGTTCCCTTTGGCATCTTTGCTCGTACCTTATTTGTAGAGCTCCTTGAGAGTAAGTAGATAGATATGAGCACTTTCAAGTTTCTTTGTAATGAATTTGATTTGGAGATGTGCTTTAACCCCTCTCACCTAGGGGTAACTAGAGGAGATCATGTCTCATGGTCCACATTGCAGATAGTGATCCCGATGAGATGATTGATCAGTATTCTCCACATACAGCAGCCCCTCAGATGCCTCCCCCCTCATCACAACTCAGCTTATTCACTTGATCAACATGGTTCATCCAATGATGGTGGTCCAACACACATGAGGTACACCAGTCATTGTTTCATATAAAGTGTTATATTTAATACATTAGGCATTTCAGTGAGGATCATGGGTTGAAGTCAAATAATGGATCATGATGCTTGGAAGTTATGCTTGTTGCCTTGTTTCCCCTTGGTGGCCATCATATGTGTCCTAGTTCAGTGTTGTCACTCTTGGGGAACATGGGTAATACTGGGAGGCTTTGATAAGGGTAACATACCATTCCCTTCCATACTTAACACATTCCATCTATTTTCCTTTGGTTGTCCTATCTTTTGGAAACGGTTGTTACATGTACACCAAGAAGGTTTGTGCCTTCATCCTCCTATGAGAAGAAGGGCTAGAATGTCGAGGTTGATGCAGCTGGTAAAAAGAATTAAAAAAGCATGCTATAAAAGAAAGAAGAAATAATGGGATGACAAATGACAAATCAAAATCCAAAGTCAGCTTGAGCTCTACCCCCTCACTATGAGACGATCGTCACTAGTCCTAATGGAAAGCATGCTATAAAAGAAAGAAGAAATAATGGGATGACAAATGACAAATCAAAAGCCAACGTCAGCTTGAGCTCTACCCCCTCACTATGAGGCGATTGTCGCTAGTCCTAATGCACTAAATGCATATCAAATTAAAAGGACTTAATCCCAGTAAAAAAATAAACACATGAACCTGAAAAGGGGACTTGCAAAGCAAGAAAAGAATATCAAAAGGCAAGAAGGGGTTTGGAAAACACACACTGCCGAGGAAAGGGTAACTCAAGCACCAAGCACTCCCTCTACAAAGGTGCTCATGGAGATGAACCCACAAGTAGCCTTGCATGTCAATGACACCATGACCATGAAGTAAACCCCATACCATCTCATCCACTTATACTTACACTTTGAAGGGTTTCTCAGGAAATACTCCTCTACTTGGGTACTAGCACACTTAATAGGATCTTGTGATGGTCCTCCCATACCTAAACTTGGCCAATTACATAAAGTCTTGAGCTAGTGTGAAGTTTGAAGAAGATACATAATGTGAATTGATTACGTGGCTTTTGTATTACATTGTGGCTTACTTTGTATGATTCTAATAATTCTTGTATCTCGTGATGGTTGGTCTTACTTGATCTTTTCAGCCTTGCTTGATGTAGTCCCGTGCCAGACAATTTGAGGCTTCTACCTTGGATATTGCACATTATATGGAGGTTGTTGCACACTTGATGATGAGCGTTGGGTCATATACTTCTTGGCACCCTTCGGCACCTCTTGGACCTGGGACATTGCACTTTTGAGCTGAGACATTGCATATACAGCTTGACATGTCGCTCAGGGGGCAGGAAACTCACACACTTGCACGTTGCACCTTTTGAGGATATTAGAGTTTGGATGAACCCCATTACCCTTGATGATGATGATGCACCTCTTTGGAGAAGTTGTGGACCCCTTCCTATGATGACATCATGCTTGGCTTTATCAAAGTGGTGATTATGCATGTTATCTTGTTTCTCTTGGATAAATATTGTTTTGAAACCCTAAGGAAGATTTGTAGTGGACTATCTTCCCTGTTATCATTCATTTAAAGCTTGTTAAAAGGACATAAGGGTTTTTCTAGGGTTTGTAGTGGACTACTCTAGTCTTGCTCTTATAGGTTAAGATTCTAGGGTTTGTAGTGGACTATTCTAGGGTTTTAACCAAGATCCTCTTAGATCCCTTGCTAAAGGCTTTGTGAAGACATAGGATGGCCTCTTAGGGTTTGTAGTGGACTACCCTAAGTTGTTTTTCTAGAAGATTGATACCTAGGGTTTGTAGTGGACTACCCTAAGTTGTTTTTCTAGAAGATTGATACCTAGGGTTTGTAGTGGACTACCCTAGGGTTCAACCTTTAAGTCATTTCCTTGCCTTTTCTCTCCATAGAAGTTGCATGTTAGACTCCATATTCCCAAGGAAGCTATATGGCACTAGTCTTTTCTCCATTACAAGTGATTTAAACCCTAACCTGCCTCCCTCCTTGACATCTTATGCTAGTTTTAGGTCTAGTAGCATTACATCTTCATTTCTTTACCATTCCTAGCTTAATGTCTTGCACTCTTTACCTAGAATCATCTCTAACATCATTTATTGCTGCATTATTGCAATTTTCAGCCATCAGGGCTTGGCATCTTACATTGATTTAAAGTAGTTTCATTTCAGCAATCATTAGTTATTGGTTTGATAGTCTTTTAGTTTGCATTTAATGCCTCTTTCATTGCATTCTTACTAATTTAGGACTGTTTTATTTCTGTTGTCATAAACTTGTTATTTGCTGAAGTGAATCATCTCTTTATTCAAGTTTTATTACAGCCATTTCTTTTTCTTTGATAGCTAGTGTTTCGGGGCATTTATTTGATTCATTTGTTGAGGTAGATATATTTCATTGTCTTAGAAGCACCCCTCACACACACATTGAATTTACCTTGTTTGACCACCTTGACTTGGCTTGACTTGCTTAAGGATCCTTTGAGGTTGCAAGGGAAGCCTCCCTTGTGTTGGATCTCAAACCTTCACTAAAACGAGGGAAGTAACTGCTTATTAGGCAACAGTGGCAATTACTTCCATATGTTACATTTGTCAAGCATCTTGTGAAGGCTTTGCACAAGTGCTAGATTGGGTGATAACAATGTGTACTAGGGGTGACAGAGATGTGAATGTTTCTCCATTACATCACTTGTTTCCAGCCTTTCTATCTTATTTACAGGTACATTATGCACATCAACAACCCTTAAAGATTCTGGAGTTCTCTTGCACACTACAAGAGTGTGCAGTCCCCATATGGAGCCAATTGTTACCACCTGAAGATACAAACTCACTTTGCATTTTTTAAGGCATTCTTTTCAGCAACACTGTACCAGGAGATGTGAACTTTGGGAGCTTGGTATGAGTCATTGGTTCGAGCATCACCTTGTTTATCATGCATGGGAGAGATAATGATGAAGATCCAGGTAATTGCCTTGTCTTTCACATGTTGAACGATGTTCACATGTTTGGAGGTGTGTTTCATTGTTGTGTTCACAAATTTGAAGGCACTATTGCACATGTGGCAGTGGTTCAACATTTGGGGCACTTGTTTACATATTTTGATGCATGTTTCTCATGCCTTTGGGGTGTCTTGACAATTCTCAAGGTGTGAGTTACATACTTGGAGGCATTTCTCACGACCAAGGTGTCATCTTACATTGTACAATGCATAAGTTACATATTTGGAGGCAAGATTCACACATGATGAATGGTGTCCATCTTATGAGGAAGCATTGGGGATTTTTATGGCATACTTGAAGGTCAAATGCACAAGAATAGGGGGCACCTGACCTTTGAGCCTTGTATGGCATATTTCATGGTGAAGGGTGGTCCCAAGATCTCTTCCATGCCCCTATTAAAAGCACAAATTCCAAGAAAGGAGGAGCACTTAGCTTGTGGATATGACATGTGGCATCCAAACCTCTTCTACAAGGTCAAAGCCCATTTTTAGTGGAACGCCCTTCAATAAAGGGGGTTATGATGATGAGTCTTAATCCCTTCTTGGAGAATGCCCTACGTATGGAGCTTCCATTCAGCATGTGGTACTATTTGGTTTGAAAAGTAAGTCTCAAGATCCATCATTTATGGAGGAATCTTCATTGAAGGTTGTTTTGGTAGCATATTTTATGGATTTGAAGGGTAAAAAGAGCATCTTGAGGAATGCCCTCTATAGGGAGGTGATACATGGCACCAAGGACTTTCTTTTATGCATCGTTTCACCCCTAATGAGGAGTGCCCTAATTCAAGGAGACTCCAAGACCCATTTTCCAGATATTTTATTATTATTTCTTGGAGGAAAGGATGGATCTATAACCTTCTAGAGTATTCTTTATAATATTATATTGAAAAGTTGTTGAGAGAAGCTATAAAAAGAGGACTCCTCTCATTTGCTAGGTAGAAGTCCAAGAGAAGGAATACCGCCTTAAGGCCAAGTACAATGTTTTCTGTAGGCAAGGGGGGAAGGGCTTAATGAATTGAAGCTTCCATCTTCTTTCTCACGGATCTTGTATGTATGTAAGGTTTCCCTTGATGTATTGCTGCCATATCTCTGTGTAAAGGGCTGTTTTCACTTATCATAGATGGTTGTTCTGCGCTTGACGAGGAGTATGAAGTGTGAACTCTCAATCCTCTTCACTCCATTTGATATCATATTTGAATTCCAATCTATTAAAGGGTTGTTCATTCAATAGAAGGCTGTCTCTCTTACTCTAATGTCATCTTTGATATCTTATGTGAATGAAAGAAATTTATGGATGTGTTGTTGTGTCTTTATTGAGCATTTCACTTGGCTGTTACATGTATCTCAGATCTGTACTTGACTGATAATACTTGTTGTTTTGTGGCTTGATCACATCTTCTTCATCCATTTTCAAGTTCTATTTATTGCCTAGACTCCATAGCCCAAGGACAAGGCACTAGGTCTTGCTTGGCTTCTCATTTTATACCTTAAAAGACTAAAAAAATATCATTCTGCAGATCTGGTTATTATATCAGCTTTTAAAGAACAGATATGTAGTCTTATTAGGGATTCCCCCTTGTGCCAGAGGAAAGCCAGCCTAAAGTGAAGAGGACGATCACCAAGGTGACAATGGGTGATGTCCTCAAGTTGACCTAGGGTTTGTGCTTGGTGATTAGACTTATCTTTTGAAGTGCAGATTTTAGAGGTAACATGCACATCCATAGATATTAAGAGCAGCAGGAGAGAGTTCAAAATTTGAGGACTCTAGATCCACATCCCAATGATTATGAGGCCCACTTGTATATTCTTATAAGAGGTTAATTTGTCTACATTCTCCATAGAATAGGGGTTTCATGGTAGAGTTCCTATGAGTCCCATGCCCCTCATGGGCACTTGGGTGGGCCCAAAGAACTTAAAAAATGCATTGAAACATAGGGGCTTTGTGCTAAAACACCTTGAGCCATACCATGCGGCGTTTTCAAATCATAAAATGCCAAGTTTAATACCAAAACACCTTGAGCCATACCGTGCGGCATTTCCAAATCGTGAAATGTCGTATAGTACGGCTCAAGGCATTTCCTACCCATTTTGACATTTCAGCTGTTTTGGGTACAAGTACATGGGTTGGTTGGGCATTTCTTGCAACTTACCCTTCAAAATATTGACCTCAATAGGGCTTGGTACAAGTCCAACTCCACCATCTTCCTTCAATTTAGATATCCAAGAGATAAGCTTCGAGCCAAGCAAAAGCTCTTCTCCTTCCCTCACGGGATTTACTTGGATGAGGATCTCACCAAATCATAGGTTGTGGAGCTCAAGCACTTCAAAGAGCATGTTGTAGCCACACAACGAGTAGGGAAATGAGCAATCATTAGGGATCTTAGGGTATTTATTTGAGCGCCCCCCCCCCCAGGTGGACCCGCCATGGTTTCTCCAAATGACAAGCCCATTGAGAGAAGCAGCAGGGATTGAGGATTTTAGTGGGTTGGTGGAATGGCAATGGGGCATTTTGGTCTTCGTCAAGCATGATATTTGATGCTCTTGATTTGTCAGATATCCTTTTTGTTGTAGTGAATCTTCTAGAATATAAATTGTGTTGGAGTTTTTAAACGTCCGTATGTTACCAAGACTCCTCCAAGTCTTGTCTAGGTGCTTCAGGGTATTCCTAGTTACCATTGGTTTTCCACTTGCGTACTTATATAATTTTAACTAAATCAAACCCTAAAAGCTACTCTAAGATGGGCGCCCTAGTTCTAGGGTTTCTAGCTCTCTTTTATTATTATTTTATTAATTAGGGTTTGGTTTAAAAGGTAGAATAGAGGAGAATTCCATTTTCTAGAGGCATGGCTAGAATATGAGGAATTCCCATCCAAGCACTTATTTGAATATTTTTGGCAAGATTGGAAAGACAAGTCCAAGTTGAGATTTTCATCTTTTTCCCATTTTTCATGGGTTGATTTGATGGCTGGAAATTACTCTTACAAATTGTTGTTGTAATCTTTGAAGAAGGGCAATTTTGCTCCAATAAGAAGACGTTAAGGAAGTTTCACTCTCCCTATTTCTTGTTGTAATCATTGTTCATTTAATGGAATTGTTGTTGTTATTTCTGCATATTGAGAGGTCGTGGTTGTCCCTTTCTTGTTCATGGTTGCACGTTATTACTTGGTTGTTTTGAAGTGTTGTGAGGCACATCTTGGGAAGGAACCTCCTTTAATTCTTTGCATATTGAAGAAGATCCAGGTGGTTAGTTAGAGCGTATTGTTAGATCCACACCCCCTTGGGCCAATTCAGAGTGGGTTCAGATAGATTTTGAGTGGAAGTAGAGCATCATCTCAACCAATTAGACAAGTTCTGTAAACCGTGCCATCTTCAAAAGGTTGGGACTGAGGAGCACTTCATTTTTCGTTACCTTATTTATTACGAGATCCATAGGCAGATCCACTGTTTATTTAGGAAGTCACTAGTCCTTTCTAGTTTCTTCCAGTATGCTGACCAGTGATGCAGATACATGCAAGAGGCCCTCGAACTCCAATCCCAGATTCTTTGGCCACAACCCAAGCCAACCTCCACCCAGTTGATCACTTCCTTCTTTCCAATGCTCCCATCCATGAAGGTAACCAAGACTAATAGTTAATGTGTGGCTCCCAATCCTAGATCAGTGTGAGCTTGAGGGGTTATTCCTACTTCCCAAAGACCCCAGTGACATTGTCATTCCAAACCCCATACCAGCAGTTAGACAAGACCACCAAGCCTAAGCAATGTGCGACCTCGTCTAGCCAATAGCGTAGTGCATAGCCCATATTAACTTCTAGCTCCTCTTCTAAACAGTGTTCTATCCGAAGCTTCCTCCATTCAACCTTGGAAGTTAGGGGAGCGAGTGATAACAGATCATGGCATTCTTGCATTATTTGTACACTAGATTTTGGGTCCATTTCTCCCAAATCTATTTTTCCACTATTAGTGCTCAGTTTTTAGGTCTTAGCTTAGACCAATACTTTACTCTATTTTACTTTCTGCATCTTGCCTTATTTAGGAGTTGTTTTCAACACTCCCACTATGTATCGACACTATTGTACTCAACAATCCCACTGACCTACTTTTGTGGTCATTTGTTGGACATTGATAAATTTATCTTATCTTATCTTATCTCTAGAGCACTTGTTCTTGGGTTCACTCTCTCTCTCTAGGGTTAGTGTTGCACTTCCCTGGTTCTGGTTCGTTCTTCTCTTTATTACAGGATTTGGGTTTGTGTTGTACAAATTGTAAGCAAGTCTTTAGATGGCAAGTAATAAATTGTCAGCAAGTCTTTAGATGGCAAGTAATAAGCACAGAGCTTAAATGTATTAATGATAGTATATGTATATATACACTCCATACACTCTTGGATTCTTGGGTATATACATCCCAATATATTAAGAACATATACTATCACTATCACTTTGTTCTTCGAACATATACTATCATTATTACTTTGTTCTTCAATGTTTGTTGGTTACCCTCCTTAAACAATAAGGGCATTGAACTCCATTTTTATATTTATATTATTATCTTAAGCAAACTTTATCTTCAATCGCTGGCAGCGACAAAGTTTTCTTCTTGGAAATTATGGCAACTGAATTGTGAAACCATATATTTATGTTCAGTAAACCCATAGCCATTTTTTGGGGTAGATTCAAACCTTGGTAGAGGTTATGGCAATAGCCAGCTGGTGACAATTTGGATTCTCCCTACACATTAAATTTTATATTAAAAAATGAGGATTTCACTCCACACCGATTAGTTGTAATCAGGAACAGTCCTTCTGGAAGGTTCTCCAGGAGTGCTTCCAACCAGAGGTAGCCTAGGCTATGCTAACTTCTGATGGCTTTTTAAGGAGAAGAGGGAACAGGCTTTCACTCTTGACAAACAGCATCCCCCAGACATCAATCTAACTGTAACAGCAATAAAACTAACTACTAACTAAACCAACTAATCATCTACTAACCAAGAAACAGTTAACCTTGTACACCAGTTCCATTCAATTCCTCTCTATTTCTTGTGAATATCAACAAGAACTTGGATTTTCCAGTTCTGGTTTTGATAACTTTGCTTCAAATACAAGAACTAGTTATATGGATAAATCTATATTAGTAAGCTAGTACTAGACAAACAACATTTTATCACTAGATAGAAAGCACATTTCATCATATTACTTCCTTGTTCTAACAATCTACAACCATTACCACACAAAAGCACAACTCATTACTTGGTCTCACTCGTAGGCTTACAAGATGTTTCTCTTGAGGTTTTAACTTGGGATATTAGGCAACAAATCCAGCTCCCTAGTAAACTTCTGAAGGGCTGCTAATACACACTCAAGATTTCCTAGTTAGCTTCTTATTTTCTTTTGGGGGAGACAACATCAACCTTCAACAGTAGGAGAGAAACCTTTTCCTCTTCAAAAGGCATGCTTAGTAGTAACACGAGAGCATATGGATATCCCACCATACTAAATACTTTGTGAGATGTCATCATTAGGCATGTCTTAGAGGACTAAAGAGTTTTAGACGAGACTCATGATCGTTGACAACTATTTGGCACTTGTTAACATTTCTGCTTCATGTCTATATTAAATTTTGTGTGTTATAGATACTTTACTTCGAAAGAAGACACTATATGCAATCCCTTAATGTATGATCGATGATGGGATCCGCGATCCCATTCACAGCTTCTGGTTGTTCAAGGACAATAATTTCGTTCTTTCTTCCTCTCTTTGCATGCACAATTTCATTTTTGGATGCGGAAATGTCCCATTTTCCAGAATAGAATCTAGAAGTTGAAAAGTTCTTAACCAAAACATCCTTTTGTACGTTTTTCAATCCAAAACTCCATATTCACATTTGAAATTTCTGAACAAATTAGACCAAAATAGAAACAGGAGTTGGAACCCACTGACAAGCAACTCAAAACAAACTCTGATAGATCATAGAAGATTCATCCATGGTTGAAGTACAAGATTATACAAAACATAAATATGTCAAAGAAGGGAAGAGCAACTGCATGACTCTGAAATGGATTATATCCAATCCACGAATAGTTTGACTCGCCAATTGTGGCTCTAAATATTTCATATGGTTTGAACAATATTGTAGATATAAGCCACCTGATCAGGAGAACTAAGTCTTTCTGGATGTATAGAAGAGGATCAAGCAGCCAAAGTCTCTGGGACCTGGGTATCCTAGATGTTGGCACAGTTTCATGGGGCACTCTTGAAGTTTTGCGAAATTAAATGACACAAATCCAAACTCTACTAGTATCCTACTGCCATTTTAAAAGACATGAATTGAAACCAAAATTAGTTTCCTGGAGCTACTCTATTCATCTTATATGCAAGTAAAAGACTTATTTTAAACATTTTTTAATGTAATACATTTAACATTGTTTATTTAAAAACAATTCAGACATTAATACTATTTGCTTTCCACTGAGGAAAGGTATGCTTTGGCTTATGGTGTTTCCCTGCAAGTCTGTAAAGTGAATATTCAATGGGTGCTCGTTGTAAGCAATTCCTTGCAAAATCTCAAAACTAAGGGCTTAACTCATTTTATCTTTTCAAGTCCCAAAAATTTAGCTTGGATTTGGTAGGCAAACAACTTGGTAAGGCCAAAGTGTAAGAGTTCAACTTGGGCTCGGCAAAAACTCAGCAGCAGAGATCGTTCAAAAGGAGGGTTTTATTTTCCTTTCTGACATTTAGATGTTTTCTTTTCCTTTCAGGCATTTATATTTAGCACCAGTAAGCTTTTCCATCTGCTTGTAAGTTGGACTCGCAGGGCAGCGAATAGCCCTCTGGACTCGCAGGGCAGCGAATAGCCCTCGAATTACTAGCAGGTCAGGATCTGGCCCACAAGTGCTTGTGGGTCTGACATGCTTCTGGCAAGATTGACTTGTCAGCAGATAGTCAGACTCAGGACTGTTCACTCAGCTCAGCAGCAGGGCTGAACAGAGTTTGACTAGGGAGTACTCAGACGCATAGTATCGGCCATATTGGCCTTTGCTGTACGAAAATTCAGCAGCAGTACAAAATTTGGTGAATTTTCCTACAGTACGGATACAGGATGGTCAACCTATTTTTTACTGTATTTGATACCAGAGAACTTCTAAGTGCCAAAAAACAGCCCACAAACCTCAGCCATGCTGGATTTTTTTACTACGCATTTTTCTGTATCGAATAGTATTCAAATATGTATTTGTATTCGAATCTTGCTACCATGCTCAGAAGACTCGATGATTTTTTGCAACTCTGGTTAATTCACTTGTACGCTATCAATAATCGAGTCATACTTAGACCTAGAGGATGGTACTCCTCAATCAAGGTCCACAAACTGTAAGAGTGGAACCTTTTCTGTGGAACCTACAAAGTTCTACTACAATGTCATGTTTGTCGTTTTATTTTTAAACTCTGTTGATTAGAAAAAAAAACAAAAATTTGAATGGATAACATCTGAGCATAAAGGGCAAGCTTATATAGAAGGCCAAGAGGCAAATAATTTAGAACGAAATACAGCATTAGATGTCTATGAAAAAAATACTATTTGCAGATTGTTTTGTGACCAGCCAAATCCATCTTGAAATATGCAATTGTCCAAAATACCACTGATAACTAATAAATTGCATCAAATGATTTCGGGTTGAATAAATCTTCTATAAGCATACCTGCTGAGGTGGCTTTGAACAACCTTTCTCCTTTCCTTCCAACTTCGCTTCCAAATAACATATTCTCTCCAACAATTCTTCATTCCTTCGCCGCTCTCGTTCGAGTTCGGCCAAAACCTCAGCCACATTCACATCATGCCCATTGATACCGTTTGCATTTGAGTTCTCTGTGGAGTGATGTTCTGTGGTCTGGCACCCAGCAGTCCCAATGTTATTGCCACCCTGCTTTTCAGGCATACCAACAGGAGTAGGGGTACTCCCTGAACCCATGTTGGCGCATTCCTTGTAAGGTGCAACAGGAAGGCTGCTACTAGTACTGCCAGATAAAATATGATTAACAGTAGCAGGCAGCTGCTGATTAACAATGGAAGAACATTGGACAGACATGGTGGGCTCAGATGAATACTCGTCTCCATTGGAGTAATCAGGTATGGAGACTGAATAGCATTCTCCCACATTTAAATCTTGGGATGGCAAATCACTGGTCAGTGAGTGCCTTGGGAAAGTTGCATCCAAATTAAGGTCTTCCCATCTGCCTCTCTTGACGTTAGGCCTGCAAGACAAGCCCCCACCACCACCACTGCCTCCTCCTTCAACTTGATATAGATTCCTGTCACCCTCCAAGCTAACTAACTTGGAGGAAAAGGAAATGGGCCCAACAGGTCTCTCACTGGAGGGTTGTTCCACCATTGAAGAACCTCCCATCTGCTCCAAATAACTGATTGAAGACAGGGATCTCTTCACAAATGAACTACAGAACTGTAGTTCTGCCATTGAAATAGATATTCATCGAAAAAATAAAAACACCCACAAAGGTTTTACATAGTAGGTACCTGGTCCAACTAACGGTACTCGACCAGGGAGTTGTAAAAGCCATCAAAGATAGTATTTGTTGATATTTTCATTCAAGACAGCAGAGTGAAATAAAAATAAATAAGTTCGGGATGATAAAGAGTTGGGGTCTGAGAATGTGTGATGTTACATACAAACGTAAGAAGCGCAAAACGCATGTACAAACAGTGTTTCCACTGCCCCCAATGGCATCAAACCAAGGCCTTTCTCGCGCTGCTGCTGTCAACCGCCAAACATGTGAACGCATGCTTGTTTGGAGTTAAACATTTCATGTCTGTCTCGGCAGTGGCACTCTCTGCATGTACGTGTGCACAGGCCACGATAAATTGTGTCCAAGTGGTCAAAGTTTGTTATATGAATTGGTAACACTCGCTTTGGGCCATGGAGCAACATGATATCTGCATGGGGTATTAAGATTATTAACCCCTTTCCATTCCGTTTAAGTGCCAACAAAAAAGCTCGAACCTTTAAGCTAGTTGGTGCTTTCGTTGAAGGCACTCGGAAGATGCTTAATGAGTTTGTTGGCTGCAATGTGGTTGAATGGTATGTTGGTCGGTGTTTGATTGAAGTGATTTGGTGGTGGAGTTGGTTGTAAGTGTTTGTTATTTATTATTTTATTATTTTAATTTGGTAATCGACTATGAGTTTGATCTTTAAATTTTGTTTTCATCTTAATTTATGATAGTTTTGAATATTTTAATGGTTGGTTAATTAAAATGGATTTAAAATTTAAATTTTATGTTTGCATCTTGATTTATGAATAGTCTTGAATATTTTAATAGTTGGTAAATTAAAATGGATTTAAATTTAAAATTATTATAATTAATTTTTCTTGAAAATTCACACTAATTATATTAAAAATATAATTTTTCATACATCTTCATAATTTAATGTCATATTACAATGATCATCACTCTTCCTATATCTTTTTAATGAGATGTACCAAGTTTTCCATACCAAAAAACAGTAAAGAGCAAAAAAGAAAGCTCCTCAAATGCAATACAAATCCCAAAAACTGTGAAACCAATACAAATAACTCATGCTAGACACAGAAACCAGTTAGAAAATATCAAAATGCTGGACATTTCAATAAATATAAAGTTTTCCACTCACTACCAACCGGGTTATCTTGAATAAATGATCTGCCTCCACTTTTTTCTCTCTGTATATATGCGAAAATGAATAGCTCTGAAGGTAGAAACCAGTTCACTAGTTTTGGTTTTTCCATCCTTCAATATTTATGGCTCTAAATTTTATTTTATTTTTTAACCAATCAATTATTACTTTTGAATCGCCTAATAACTAAATATCTAGAATATCCAAATGCTTGGCAATAAAAAGCGAAACCCACTCTCAAATCAATTAAACAACTAATTTATATTCAATTGATTGTATGACTATCTTTTTATATTTTAAATGTTTTAATATAAATAAAAACATCTTATTCAAATTCTTTAACTACTTAATTTTTATTTTATTATAACTATTATTTTATTACAACTAGTTTATGTTCAATTAATTATATGACTATTTTTTGTATTTTAAATATTTTAATATAAATAAAAACACTTCATTCAAAAAATTTAACTACTTTAATTTATAAAATAAAGTACAATAACAAAGTCACATAATGGGATACGAACAAGAAGTATGCTATGATAAAAGGAAGAGGTGGAAATGTATTTTTAAGTGAAATAAAAAGTCCATAAGTTATTGATTCAATGGAAACTTTTTTTAAGGTAATCCTCTACCTTTCTTTTTATGCAAAGTCTTTGTAAAGTAAAAGCACTTTAGGAAGATTGAAGCAAGAAAATATAGGAAAAATGGTAGAGAGGACAAATCAAGTTTTATCTAAATATATATTGCATAATTGTCGTGAGATAGATAACGTTAAAGAAAATTAATTTGACTTATCCCTAGTAT
>SNQJ01S0023416.1:66027-90927 GCA_010110895.2 Picea sitchensis
GACCAATCCGCAAAAGGGGATTTGGTCCTAATACAATTACCAACATGATTAATCCACAATGGGGATTAATCCAATGAATAAAATAACAATAATAATAAGAATATTCTTCGCAGTTACATTATTTCAACATGATATACTTGTCACACTGGACCTTAACTTGGTCTACCAGACGGTTCTTGAGTTGTCGAACCCTGCGGTCCAATATGTGTAACAGTTCTATCGTGAGGGTTCTCGCATCCAATACCTGCAATTCCTTCAAATTCAGTTTATGAGATTCGTCGGCAACATAATGACGTAGAACAGATACATGAAAAACATTATGAGTTTTATGCAAGTGGGGTGGCAGTACGAGACGATAGGCAATGGTTCCAATTCTCTCTTGGATTTTGAATGGTCCTATAAATTGAGGCGACAACTTTGTCCCCTTCCCGAACCGAATGGTACTCTTATTAGGCCTGATACGAATGAAAACTTAATCTCCCACTTTATAACTTTGATCAGTCCTATGTGCATCAACATAACTTTTTTGTCTATCTTGTGCTTCCTTTAGTCGCTGCCTAATCTGAATCACTTGTTCATCCATCTCTTGAATCAATTCTGTCCCAACAGTCACTCGGTCTTCTAACCTTTCCCAACTCAATGGTGTCCTACATGGCCTTCCATACAGAGTTTAGTAGGGTGGCATTCCAATGGAGCTATGAAAACTGTTATTGTAGGCGAACTCTACCAAAGGTAGGTACTTCTCCCAATGGGTTTGATTATCCATAATAGACATCCTAAGCATGTCTTCCATAACTTGATTTACTCTCTCAGTTTTCCCATCTGTTTCAAGATGATAAGTTGTGTTTAAGTTCAACTGAGTCCCCAACGCTGACTGCAAACTTGTCCAAAACCTCGAAGTGAATCGGGAGTCCCTATCTGAAATGATCTTCTTGGGTAACTCATGCAAATGGATGACCTCACTTATAAACATGCGTGCCACATTAGTCACATCATAAGCGTCTCTAACTAGAATAAAATGAGCACTCTTGGTCAACTTATCAACTATCACAAGAATGGCATTGTGTTTATGCGATGTGAGCGGCAATCCCACAACAAAATCCATATAAATGACTTCCCATTTGGACATAGGAACATCATGCGGTTGGAGGAGACCTGTCAGGTGGTGGTGGTCAGCCTTCACTTGTTGACACTCTAGGCACTTGACAACAAAATGGACTACATCATGCTTCATGCCTACCCAGAAGAAAAGCTTCTTCATGTCTACGTACATTTTCTTCACACCCGGATGCGCACAATAAAGTGCTCTATGGGCTTCCTTGAGTATGATTCTTCAAATATCCCCACCTTCGGGGATGTACATCCTTCCTTGATATCTTAATAGTCCATCTTCTTCTAGGTTATATCCTTCATACTTTGGATCTAATTGCCTTCCACTCTGGAGGGTTGAAGTAACCTTTAAATACCAACTATCTCCATGAAGTTGCCCCAACACATGCTCCCTCAGATTAACTTTTAATGGTACCAAAGAGAATATATGTGGTCTCCTCCTCAAGGCATCCACGACCACATTCTCCTTTCCCTTAATGTACGAAATTCCAAAATCGTACTCACTCATAAACTACTCCATCACCTCTTCCTGGCATTGAGATCTCTTTGAGTGAAGAGATGCTTTAAGCTTTCATGGTCCATTTTGATTTCAAAGTTTTGCCCCACTAGATAGTGCCTCCAAAGTTTCAGAGCTAGAATTACATCTACCAACTTTAAATCATGAGTAGCGTAAAGCTCTTCATGTTGCTTCAAATTTCTTGACGCATACGCTATCACTCCCCCATCATGCATTAGCACGGCCCCAAAACCTTGCTTCAAGGCATCCGTGCAGACTCTGAAGTCTTTTCACATATCCGACACTCATAGAATTGGTGTGCTAGTTAGTAACCTCTTAAGATCGATGAATGCAATATCACATTCTTTTGTCCATTCATACTTGACCCCCTTGCGCTGCAAAGTGGTGATGGATTTCTCTTTTTTAGAGAACCCTTCTACAAATCTTCGATAATAACCTTCTAGCCCCATGAAGCTTCTTACCCCATGAGCATTTTTCGGCACTAGCTATTCCATAGTGGGCTTTACCTTTTTTGGGTCCACATAGATTCCTTCACCGGAAATGATATGACCTAAATAGTGAATTTCTTTATGGAAGAAAGAACACTTCGACAACTTGCCATACAATTTGTTCTCTATAAGGCATGACAACACTTCTCACAAGTGTTCCTCGTGTTCTCTTTCGTTCTTGGAATAGATGAGGATATCATCCATAAAGACTTGTACAAAGTGGTCTAAGTACTTTTAGAATACACCATTCATGAGGCTCATGAATATTGTTGGCGCATTAGTCAACCCAAAAGGTACTACAACGAACTCGTAATTCCCAAACCGAGTTCGAAATATCGTTTTAGGAATATCGCCTTCCTTAATCCTTAACTGGTGATACCCTAATCGCAGATCAATTTTCGAGAACACCGATGCTCCTTTCATCTAATCAAAGAGATCATCAATCTGTGGCATTGGGTACCTATTTTTCATTGTAGCACGGTTCAAGTCCCTGTAATCTATACACGGTCATAAGGAACCATCCTTCTTCTTCACAAAAATTATTGGTGCACCCCAAGGTGAGACACTAGGCCTTATTAGCGCTAAGTCAAGTAGTTCCTTCAACTGCATCTGCAACTCACAAAGTTCTAGCGTTGCCATCCTATATGGAGTCTTGGAAATTGGCTCCGCACCAGGTTTTAGTTCAATGGTAAAATCAAGCTCTCTCTCTCTGGAGGTAGCCCTGGAAACTCTTTCGAAAAAACATCCTTAAACTCCAACAATACTGGGTACTAATCCAAGGAGGGTCCTTTCCCTTCATTGACTGCTTCCACTACATATAATCGACAACCTTGCCTCATGCAATGTTTAACCTTAATGGTCGAGATAAAGCGTAGAGACACTTTCCTCTGTACACCATGGATCTCTACTGACCTCCCTTCATCATCAACACAAAGCACCCTCTTCGCAAAACAATCCACCAAAGCTCAATGGGCTTCTAACCAGTCCATTCCAATGATTAGATCATACGTCCCCAAAGCAGTGACGTACACCTTCAACCTAGTAGTACACACTCCCAGGTCTACTAAACAATTATCAATGCTAGGTCCTACCACTTGTTTTTCCCCCGAAGCCAACTCAACTTGTTTAAAGTCATCGTGCTCGTAAGTTGCCAACCCACACTTTTCTAATGCACAAGGTGAAATGAAACTATATGTAGCACCATAATCAAATAAAATTTTAACATTGACATGACTTAACGTACCTGACGACTCCACCACTGTGGATTGATGTTCTACCTGGCGATTATAAACTACTGCATAAATCTGGTGGCTACCACTCGCTCTTCCCATTGGGGCCTTTCTTTCTCTATGCACAAATCTTGTTTATGACTCTGGGCAGTCATGTTGGTAATGGGGTCCTCCACACCCCCAACAAGTAACATGAGATGGAACCTGCACACTACCCTGTGATGCTCTCTTAAATGAGTTCCTTCCCCTGGAGCCCCTGCCCCTACTTGTTTCTCCCTAAGAAGGTCGTGGACCTGCCTGTGTCATTGGTGATGAGTGGGATGTTGCACTCGCTGCCATTGAAATACTTGTAGAAACTTTTCTAGGTGTGACTCTATAACACACCCGACCACTAAGTGCTCTTTTAAGGGGTGGGGTATCATAATTTTTCTTTCCTTAACTCTCTCTAGGTTCCCCTTTCTTTAATATTGCAGGTTCTTCCAAACCCGCGGGCTCTTTCCTTGCCCCTTTGAATGATTTGAGCAACAGGCGCTAGCTTTCCAGGCTATCCCTTTCCTTCATATGACCTCATGTTGTGACCACATGCCTAACCAAAAGGCGCTTCGCGACTTCAGGTTTCGTACTTTAGAGGATATGTTCCCTTTATGATGATTACCAACATTCGTCAACTTGCGAAGACTGAAGGAGTCGAGGCTTTAACGCATGCACTCCTTCTTCAAATCTAACGGTCATGACAGACCTTGGATCCTCCCGAACGGATCTCGTCTGTTCATCTTCCAAATGAAAGGATATTCCCTTTCGATACTTGAATCTCGCTATCCTTCCTGAACTTCGTCAATTACGAAGGACTTAAGAGCTTTACGCTCTTTCTCATGAACTTAACACTTAGAAGAATTCTTTTGCGCACCCCTTGTGCTCATTCATCAAGTCTAGAACTTAAGAGGTTCTCGACCTTTGCCCTCCTCATAGAGACTCTGTGCATATCCGCACTACCTCTCTTGAGCTTAACAGACTCTGTCCTCCTAGAGACTCAGGGCAACCGGGAGTGTCAACGTGCACCCATGAAAACCGTGGCCAAGGTCGACGAACTCACAGTTCGTGGCTCTAGCTTAAACCACCACAGGGCTCAAGCATTTACGAGTACAAGTCATGTCTGAACCATATAATTTCTTACTTGCCTAATTACACAATCAAGTAGAAATAAAAGGGATACAGTATAACCATTAAGCAATCATGCACATCCCTGAAAACGTTCACAATATATCCAATTTCATTACACAGTTACAACTCAATTACACGGGGTAGGAAAATACTTATCTATTACAAGTTGCAGCCATCTAACTGATTGTGGGTGTGTGCTTTTCCACCCAACAATAGGCTCAGAGGCATTCATTCTTAGCACTTTGGCCACCCCCGTGCCAAGCCATGATATCACTAGGGAACTATGCCATCTCTCAGAGACCTTCTCTCTGTCATAATATCCCTACAAGGTTTATCAGATGCTTCCTCAGCATCAAGCTCGCATTCGGGCCCTTTTCTCTGCATACTCTCAGAGATTTCTCTCTCTGTCACGACCTCGACGAGGTTTATCAGATGCTCTCCTAGCATCAAGCTCACAACCCTCTGTTCGTTCTCAGCTGGAGAGCTCCCCTCCCGCGATTTCTCTTCTTCTTTTCCATTTTTTTTTGTATATATCTTACCTTCCTTTCTTAGGAAGAATTTTCGACCTATCCTGTTCCTTCTGTTAGAAGGAAGCTCAGGTCTACAGGTATTTGTGGTACTTTTGGCTGACAACCCATGTTTCCATTCATGGGGGTGGTTGATTATTCGACCACCAGTCCTTTCCTTCATTAACTGATTCTTTCCTCTAAATATATCATGGCTCGTACTTCAAGGCTTCACCCCCCAACAGTCAGTTATGGGCAATTTAACAATAATACATTTACATCATCCACGTGCCTTAGCATGGTAATCCTATTTTATGATTAATTACAAGCTAGGGGAAACATGGTGCTACAATTCCCTCCCCCCTTAAAGGAACACCGTCCTCGATGTTCTTTCTCAGAAACACCTGTCATGCCTTTCTCATTCAACCACTTCAGAAGTCTTGACCTTCTTTCTCGGTCAGGTCCTTTTTTTTTTCAAACCCTTAATCTTCGTCACCTGTTTTCAATAATTCTTGGACAACAATCACATTAATCACAATTTTATGCGAAAACATCTTACTGTTGTTCAAAATTCAAGAGGAAAATTTCATAATCTAGCATAATACTTATATGTGCAATTCGTGGGGTTGCATCCACATGATTGTCTTGTTATCCAGCCCCACTGTTTTTCCTTGACATACCCATTGTGTGCATGATCCCAATGAATATTTTACAATAACTATCAGAGTCTCCTCTCCTTTGTGGTCACTCGCCCTCCAGGCACAGACTCATGCATCCCCTTATCTGCTATACAGTTCCTCGGGTGATCCATCTTGCCTGGCCAAGGCTTTCTCGCACAGGAAGAATTTCAAAGACTTCATCGAGCCTTACAGTCGAGGCATCCCTCAGACTTGCTCTACCAAGGCGTCCCTCTGGCTTGTGTTACCTCAACACAACATATTACAGGCAATCATGACTCACCACGTGGTTCTCATGTCTCAACAGTGGCCTCTTTCAGGCTTTTTAGCTTGACAACCTTCATTTATCTTTCCTAGACAGACCTTTTTGTTTCACCTTAAACACATGCATACTGAAATTATGAGACATCATCATAAATTTCAAATTCAGAATTTTTATTACAAATCTGTCACCTACAGATTTTCCTGTTCCATATTTATTTTTAGATCTGTTCCGCACAGAACCAGATCCACCATTTATGGGATTTTCCTTCCCATAGTAGTTTGGCTCAGTAGGCAATTTTGGTCTTCCTTATGGGCTTGCAACACTGCCCTATCCAAGACCCTTTTCTTCCTGCAATCTCAACATTCCTCAGCCAAACAAATGGTTAGTTTTCATGCACATTATCTTTTCAAAATCATGCATACCAACAGTCCCACTCATTTTCATCTATCCAAGGATACAAAGAAAAAGGAAATATCATCCCTTACCTGTGCATCATTTCAGCCTACCAATTTTTTCAAAATGAAATTCAGATATCGATTGACTTTATTGAATGTGCCAACATTCGTGGCCACATTCATACCTAATGCACCCTTGCATTGATTTCAAGTTTGCCACACTTTATGACCAGTACTTGGCCATGGTGTGTTGGAATTTAACCAACCTCTTCACCATATGGCTTATTCATTTTCATTCACTCGTACAGCAGGACCATGCTTCATGCTATAGGTCGATCACGATCCCAAATCAGTACACATGAAACTCAAAAGTTTCACATGAATGCCCTTGAGCATTCTTCCTTCATTAATAACCAGGGTGCCAACACTCATGGCCACCCAAATTTGTTTTCCTTCAACACTTACATAATGTAAGTAAAACATTGGAAGGTCCTCCTTCCTTACTAAAAAATCCATTGTCTTCCCTCTTATGCAACATTCATTCCCTCAATGCATTCCATGCAACGTGCTAACTATGAGCACCTTTTATTCCCATAGAACCAATCCCCACAACCACAATCTAACGTAGAGTGCCAAACTCTACCTTCCTTGATTGGCCCGGATGGACTTCGTTTTCTCTCCACACGACCAAGAGTTGTGACCTTAGCTCTATTATTTTCAGGTGCTACCCTTTTAGCTCTCATGTCCGGGTGCTATGATCCTAGCTAAACCCCTTGTCTACCATTCAACGGTGAAGATCTGTCTTTCCCCAAATCCAACGACTGCAAGGGATTGTGGAACCTCAACTAGTTCACGGTTTAATTCTCCTTCCGATCTCCGCAATGGATACAGGTCGTCCGATCTTCAGTCGGACCCCCAAACTCAAAACAAAACTATATTGAGTTTAATTTACTGGTACAGGTCCTGGCATTAATCAACATGCATAAGCCTTCCCCGCAATGAATATGGGTCATCGATCTTATCCCTAGATCGATTGTAAACCACACGATTCCAAATACAACAATCTTGGTATAGAACTATTTGACTGAGAATCTAGACTCAGAGTAGAGCCTCGATTTGCCAAATTCAACCACATAACCCAATCACGGTATGAGTTTGGGTGGCATTAATGCGTGGGTTCCTTGCAGGTCCTCCCACTGTTCGTTCACATATCAAGGGTTCACAGTGTTTGCGGAATCCCCAATGTTTTCGCTCTTTATCGGAGAGTTCAATCTTCGCAATGGATGGAGGTTGTCGATCTTATCGAATGACTGGTTTTTGATCCATTAACTCCAGTGGATCTTGAAATCAATCTAATGACTGAGATCAGTTTCCTTCTGATGAACGGCTCGTGTTCACTTCCGCTATCAGGTTCTTGATTAACCTAATTCAATCAGGGTTTTCTCTCACGATCCTCATGATCTCGATATGTAGTTGATGGAAGGGATTTCTATGATCTCTTAGTAAAGGTTTTTTACCTTTTGAGTCAACAAAGATTATTTGGTTCAGATGCTCCTGCATCATACAATCAGTATTCACTGCCAGAGGTTCACGCCTCCATCATTCGGGTTCTCCTTCCCGAATCATACCCTACTTGGTTATCCATGGCATACAACCACCCTTTCTAAATTTTGTGCATAACAAGAGACAATACAAATATTTCAAAAGGGATTCTCACCCAATCTTTTCATACTTGTTCTTGGCTGGTAGCACCCTCTTTCTGATTTTTACCTTATCAATAGTGCTTTAGGGGGATTCTTACAGTCCTATCAACAATATTTCAACCGCAGCCTTCCCATGGTCATCCTCTGGCTGAGGTTGCCCATCATTGGTAACTGTCTTCCTCAACAGTTCCAATTCCTTTTTTATACACAACATGCATCATTGGTTGGAATATCAATTAAAATGCATATATCATCCATTCGAATCCATAAAACATCTTCAGAATGTCCTAGCATATCTTTATGCTCTTCATCACATTATCCTCAAAGGTTTTCATGAATGCAATACAAACAATTCTCAATTTTTTCTGCAGTAATACAATCATCATCACTATGGTGTCAAAACATTTACCTTTATTAGTAAATCAACTTTCTCATTCCAAAGGAAACATAACACATAGCAAGAAAGGAGTTAGGGGCTCTCCCCTTTTTCCCACTCCTTCCACACAGCCTAGGGATTTCAACCCAGCTGAGTTATTTCTAAGGCCTTAATTCATTTGCTTGATGTGGCTTCAACCAATCCTATTTGATCAAACATACTCATTTATCCCTTCTCTTTTCCCAGTTGTACTTGTTCTCACAACTGCTCATCTAAGACCTACAACTCTGTAATCAATTCAGAGTTATTAGGGTGGACAAGTGTTCCTCCTTTTTCCTCTTCTTGGCTTTTGCAATTTATTCCAGGTTGGGATCTCCCTTCTCTTTTCCTTGAGCAGCCTTGGTTAGGCCCCACTCTAACCTTTTTGGATACAACAACATGCTTTAATAGCAAGATTTTTGTTCATAGTGAGTCATGAACTTGTGCATCTTGTACATTATCATTCGGTTCTCATAGTGGCTAACATTCAATTGTTAGTCTTCCTCTTACACATTTTATTTTAAAATGTAATCCAATATTCTTATACATACAAGCTTTGCATCCCATTGCCCAACCTTCCACAATTATTAGCGTTGTGACTTTGTTCTTTTGACAGAGTCCTTACATAGTTTCCTCACAGGGAACTTCTTCAGCATGTAACTTCCTCATTGCATATCCATCACTATCTGTGATGGCCTCAACCTTGAATTAGCTTCTGCTTGTTAATAAGCATTCTTTAAGGAGCATAGACATGCATTCCAGATTATGTATCCACACATATTCTAGTTTTTGTTAACTTACATCCATGATGTACTTAGCCATATTCATAATCCTAAGCTTGTATGTAGCTGTCATAGGTATGTTTTACAACCCACATACATATTTACTTTTAAGATCAATCAACTCAGGATTGTTCACAATCCTTCTCATGTGATCCTCCAAGGCATAGTCATTTGCCTCTTATCATGACAATAGAGCATCTTTGCTCATTTACTCTTTCATTTATTTATATTAGTATTTCCTGAGGAAGTGGATTACATTCCCCTCAAGCTATCATTCAAAATAGAACTTTCATGACTCTTAAGAATGGAGTCGGCTATGCATTCATGGTATTCATCCAATCTTGGCAAGCGCAATGCTTGCCTCACATTTCACTCATCTAGGCAGTCACCTCGTGTCTTTAGTATACCTATATTCTTACATCATACATGTGCATCACTTGTATATTTAATATCATTCATACCTAACCGGTATTAAAATCAGGCTTCATATCAAGAAGCTTCACAATGCATTAAATCCATGCACTCAAGCATATACACACACAACCCAAACATTCATCATGGAATCTCATTGCTTGCATTTTTTCCATGTCATTCACATAGATGGACACAACAGACTTCTAGATCCTTCTCCCAAGGATCTTCCAATTCATCCTTATGATAAGCCTCATAGGAACACTCAACACTGAGTTTCCCTCTCAGTTGAGAGCTTGCAGTCATTCACATGACATCCACATGGATGTTGAATTAGACATAGTCATAACTATGTTCCCTTTTTATACGATAACAACTAGCAAGAAAACCTTCTTGCCTCAACTTCTATAGGACTCACCCATCTCACCTTTCCTCTAGTCATGAGGAGTTGTATACTCTGAGTTTAATATAAAGCAGTAATTATACTGCAAAGGATCCTACCTGATCCTATTAGATTCCTTCAATCCCACAAAGGTATTAATCATTATATAATCAGCCATCATCAGTGCCCGAGGTTCCAACTGCCCATGCTTAGAGGCAGTGTTACGAACACCAGGTCATCCATCCTTCGGGATTCACCTACCCTTGACATAACCCTGCCACCTTCAACTATCTACATTCAAGTCTTATTATTAATATTAATTAGCATATCCCTACTCCGGTAAGAGTAGTTATCACTTTAACAAATGGTTAAAGAAATTATTCTGCTGAAATTCAACAAGAATTCCCAAAATCACAGATTCAATCTGCAGTCCTTCTCCTCAAGGAGTAAATGCAGATAACAATACCTCTTTATGTGACTCATGCATGAGTCCAAGCAGGCCAAGTGTTGTAACCATGCTCTGATACCAATTTGTAACACACCCGACCCCTAAGTGTTCTTTTAAGGGGTGGGGTATCATAATTTTATTTTCCTTAACTCTCTCTAGGTTCCCCTTTCTTCAATATTACAGGTTCTTCCAAGCCCGTGGGCTCTTTCCTTGCCCTTTTGAAGGATTTGAGCAATAGGCGCTAGCTTTCCAGGCTACCCCTTTCCTTCATATGACCTCAGGCTATGACCACATGCCTAACCAAAAGGCGCTTCGCAACTTCGGTTTTCGGACTTCAGAGGATCCGTCCCCTTTACGATGATTGCCAACATTCGTCGACTCGCAAAGACTGAAGGAGTTGAGGTGTTAACTCCTGTGCTCCTTCTTCAAATCTAATGGTCATGACAGACCTTGGATCCTTCCAAATAGATCTCATCCATTCATCTTCCAAACGAAAGGATATTCCCTTTCGATACTTGAATCTCGATATCCTTCCTAAAATTCGTCAATTATGAAGTACTTAAGAGCTTTGCGCTCTTTCTCCTGAACTTAACACTTAGAATAATTCTTTCGTGCACCCCTTGTGCTCATTCATCAAGTCTAGAACTTAAGAGGTTCTCGACCTCTGCTCGCCTCATAGAGACTCCGTGCATATCCACACTGCCTCACATGAGCTTAACAGACTTCATCCTCCCGAAGACTCAGGGCAACTAGGAGTGTCAATGTGCACCCGTGAAAATAGTGGCCAAGGTCGATGAACTCACAATTCCTGGCTCTAGCTTAAACCACCACAGGGCTCAAGCATTTACGAATTCAAGTCATGTCTGAACCATATAATTTCTTACTTGCCTAGTTACACAATCAAGCAGAAATAAATGGGATACGGTATAACCACTAAGAAATCATGCACATCCCTGAAAACATTCACAGTATATCCAATTTCATTACACAGTGACAACTCAATTACACAGGGTAGGAGAATACTTATCTATTACAAGTTGCATCCATCTAACTGACTGTGGCTGTGTGCCTTTCCACCCAACCACAGGCTCAGTATTTCCATAAGGAGGTGTAATAAAGCTTCCTCCCCTGGAGAAGGTCCTAGGGGCCTTCCCCATGAATCTAGGATGTTGTGGAAAGGTTGATCTTATACCTACGTTTAAGCTCATATACTCCTCCGCATAACATGCATTTTCAATTGCTTCAACTACTGACGACGGTTTCCACATCCGTACCATGACCCTTATCTTAGGGTTTAACCCATACACAAAACACTCTGCTTGTCGTTGATCAGTGTCCATGTACGAGACATGTTTTACCAACTCCATGAACCTAATCTCGTACTCTTTGACGGTCTTGTTTCCCTGAACTAGAGCATGAAATGCTCCTACCTGTTGTTCCTCGTAGTAAGCCGACAAATATTTCCTCCGGAATATTTCCTCAAAAATCTCCCATGAGACGGTGTCTAGAGTAAGGTGCAACTTCCTCTCTAGATTACCCCACCAGTTCAAGGCAGTGTCCCTCTACTGAAAGATTGTTATCTTCGCCTTAGATGTGGAAGCATAGTCTCTTAAGGCGAAACATTGTGTCATTCCTTCCAACCGTGCCTCTGCACGTTCACTTGCACGACCCCCAACAAACTCTGGGAGTTTGATCTTCTGTAGTTCTCTAGTGATGTCCCCTAGTGGAGGCCCTCCCTCTGAGTCCCTCGATGCTTTAGGGTTACCCACTCAAGATGGTGGGGTTTCCACTTCGACATCTGCCGACTTGCACCGCTTTAATGTCTCGTTATTAGCCTCCAAAGAGCGCAAAATGAGAGTTAATTCAGACGACGGTGGTGGTAGTGCCGACGTTGGCGGTTCTTATGACGATGCCCCTCGACCTCGATTTCCCCGAGTCCTAACCATTTTAAATGATTGAATCTGCATCATTCAAATGCTTATCAAGGAAGAGTTTAAGGCATTCCACATTTGCTCAACTTATACTTGTAAATATAGGGTTAGGCGTAAGTTTTTTTTTACTTGTCTGTAAACAAACGTTACTCTCTTTAGGGTAAGTGGCTTAGGTCAAGGTTAAAGCATCTAAGCTTGATAACTTCATCCAGGTAAGCTACTAGCTTTGTCTCCTTGCTAACTATGCTAGCACCATAATGTATTCGCCAATTACTCTAACTTAACTATTTAATCAAACATTTAACCCTTCCCTATATCAATATACGACACTCATATCAACCACCCTTACAATAATATTATTATATATATCCTTGCAATACCACACAATTTCCATATGTTTGTCATTCATTACTTTAATCTTAGTTACCCTACTATTTAACCCTTTATTTTGTAATACAACAATACTTTTATTTTTATTTTTATAAAGGTTTATAACCATAACCTATATACCTTTATAATCAACGGAAATATATATATATATATATATATATATATATATATATATATATACCGTTTTGTAATATTTTTTAGCTTTTTATAGAAATTAAATCAAGATTTAAATTAATTTATTTAAATTTTAATTTATAAAAACATTATCACCCTTGGATTAAATTAAAATCAGTTTGTTAAATAACTAACTATAAATTAAGTTAAAATTGAGTTTAAATAAATAAAACTAAAATTCATGATTTTAATTGGTCAACTAAATACAATGAAGTTTTTTTTTTTTAATTGTTTATTTATATATATATATTTTTTTTGAATAAAATGAAATTTAAATTAAAAAAATAATAATTGAATAAAATGAAATTTAAATTAAAAAAAAATAATAATAAAAGAAAAGAAAGCAAAAAAAATTAATTGATAAATAATTTAAAAAATGACTTACCTCGTAGGTAACATGGACCTTGCATGTGATCCACGTGTTACTCCCTCTCATTTTCGTAAATAAAAAAAATTGTGAACATTTAAACCCTAATCACCACGATTCCTTTCTCATTTGCTTGGTTGTTTGGTGCGTTTGTACGCATAAGGTGAAGGAGAGAGTTTAGGCGTGGCCATGGGTCCATGGTTGGTTGCCTAAAGGGTGCGGTCATGGCTGCCCCTCCAGATCTCCACGAGCTCGACAAAGGCAACACACCCACAATAAGTTGTAGTTCAAACCTCGTTGGGGCTTGAATGTGGTGTGTTGGTTAGCACCTAATGGTTAGGTCATTGGTTCTATTCTCACGGTGGTCAGTTCATAGTATATTTTGAGAGTCAGAGCCGTTGTGCACACTCGGTGATCGTGGGCTCAAACATGGCTCCTCCCTCAGTCTCGGGCGCTGGGTTATGGCTCCTCCATCTTAGAATTGAGCTTCCAGGAGGAGAGCTCGGTGTTGAGAATGGAGTTCTATTGGTTGTTGCATTGGCTCTACCTACGCAGGTTTGAACCCTGCTTTCTATGCATTGTGCACATATGTTGTCCCTTTGTGAGCTCTCCTCTCTCGGTGGCTTAGTGTTGGTTTGGTGTTGTATTATTTAGCATGCTTGGAATGCAGGCTTGGATGTTCGATGGGTATGGAGTCGTGGGCTCTCATGGGCGTGACGCTTGGTGCTAAGCTCGAACGTTGACTTGGTGTCAGGATTTGGTCCTATGCTTGGAGGTTAGGGCTTGTGAAATCCCACTTGTGGGATCCCTCCTTCATGGCTAAGCTCTTGGTCTCGGTCTTGAGCGTTGGCCTGTGTTTGGTGAGTACTGCACTTACTTGTGGGTTCCTTCCTCATGGCTTCGCTTACGCTTGATACTTACGCTTAGGCTCGGATATTGGTGATGGATTTACAACTCTCTGTGTAGCTCTTGGTTGTTGATCCTTTTGTAGCTCTCGGTTTCATCCGCATTGGTACTATACCGGTAAATGAGAAACACGCGAGCACACTTGTAGAGAGCGTTGATCGAATCCTCTCGGGACTCTCAGCATGTATAGAGCGCAAGAGCGAATTATTGGAACATTATCGCATTTCTTGGAAGCAAGCAGAGCATGCGATGGAGTACTCTCAATTTCAGGTATTCCTTTAAGTTAGGGTTCGATTGATAGGCCCAACATATTTTATTTTTTTCGATTGGTGATTCATGGGCTCTACCCACCTCGTGGCTTGTAGACTTGGTGTGTTGGGCGCTGGGTTGTGTGTTAACTTTGCATGGTGGCCCTCGCCCCTCTGCTTGGAAGATAGGGCTCGATCATTCATAAGCCTGGATTAGCTATGTGTTAACTTTGCATGGTGGCCCTCGACCCTCTTCTTTGAAGATAGGGCTCGATCATTCATAAGCCTCATATTTTTTTTTGTTATATTATTGCGTTCTTTTTTGTTGTATATATAAAGAAATTTCACTGACACATGTGCTCCCTTGTGGCCCCTCCTTGTAGGTTTGGCGTTTGGTCTTGGGCATTTGTCAATACTTGGTATAATTCTCGGGTTCTCAGTCTATAAATGGAGATTGGGGTCGATAGGTTTACGCCAATATTTTTATTTTTATTATTTGTTATATTATTGCATTGTTTTTTGTTATTGCATCTAACCCTTATAATCATTTCCTCCTATTCTTTTACAAGTGAGGATGTTTGTAGGTACATAGGTTGGAACAATGTAACAAGGAACATATGGACATGGGACTGGAAGAGGCGTCGCATGGTCTTTTCCCTGGTGCACTCACCGTCTTGTCCAATAATTTTCTAGGTAGTTTCCTTAGGGTTCCAAGGTCCTTTCTAGGTTATTTCTGGTTTAATTAAGGGTTGTAAATAAAGGGTAATTGCATGAACCTAACCAAGGTTCAAGTTGTAGGTTACATGCTATCTTAGGAACTGGTTTGCACAACTAAGTGGTTGTTCAATCCTAAGGTTTTATTTTTGAAACCGGGCTTTGATACCATTTGTAAGCCCTAAAAATTACAGAGCCTATAAATAAATACTTTCTAATCTACTACTTTAATTGTTACAACTTAGTTTAAAATTTCCTTTCTTATTTTCTTTCTACCAACATAATAATCGACAACAACATGATAATCAACATCAAGCTAATAACAACATCATACTAACATCATAGCAAAAGCAACATATTAACATCATAATAATCAACAACAATATAATGACAACAAAAAATGCATAAAGTATCTACCTCAACTTGAAGCTTAGTTTATTTAGCCCTTTCCTGGTTGTTGATGATCCTACCCAACTGCCCAAACTAAATATTAACCTACCAGCCAACTAGGAACAACCTCTCCGGCTCGCTAGCTCAAGGAATCCTTGCGGTGTCCTGGCCCCTGGTCCCAAAATTCTCAGCAACAACAGTGTCCCTATGAGAGTTCCCCAAAAAATTGAATTAATTAATCATGAAACCAAAAGCAATGAAAAATGAAGTAATTAATCATCAAAAAGAATATAAGTTGCTCTTAAAATTAATCTCAACACATTATGTATCTGAAACAAATATTATGTTTGTATTGTATTGATATCAAAGCCATCTATTTAGAGTTGTACATGTTAAAATAAAGTACATCCCATAGAAAAAAAAAAGGTGCATTTGAGAACATCTACATGACTATAAATTATCCATGGCCTTCGAGTAGATTGTGTTCACATGAATGACACATAAGATTCAATGACATCCTATGCCACAACTTTGAAGATTGAAGTGGTATTGCATGTGAAACAATTGCTCCTCATCTTCACTTTTGATCACATCACCACACTCAATTGGCTCATTGTCGCCATGGCCATTACAAAGTTCTAGAATAAAAGATTCTAATCAAGGGAAAAGTCCATGATGATTGCTCTAGTGCATGAGTCAATGGAGAGATCTTGATCAAAGGTGAAGAGGCCCTAGTGGTTCATCGGGTCTATGTAATACTTGTTGTCAAATACATTAGGTGTACAAATGTCTAACATAGTGGCGTTAGAGGAGGAATTGGAAAGACAAGTGGTGTAGAGACAATGGGCAAAGCTTTTGTTCAAAGTGTTGTTCTATGTCAGGTACAAATGTTCAATAAAGGAGATGTAGTGCACAATGCCTATAGTGAGCCAAGACAATTGTTATGAATATTGATGCCCTAATCAGATACATGGTCCTCGAATGGATCTAAAGACCATGAGCGAACTAAAAGGAAACATAAAAAAGAACATCTTATAGTGTAGTAAGGATTCTTATTAATTTTAGATCTAATTTTTATAGTTATTATTTATTCTACTTTAATATAATTTTGGGTCATATTTATGAATATTCTAACTATTTCAAGTAGAAAATGATTCACACCTACTTCTAGAAATGGATTCAGGTCTCACCCAATTGTAGGTGTCAATATTCCCACGGTGCTTCACCTTCTTGACCAATATCTTATCACGTTCATTCATAAAGGGGGTTTTTAAATTATGAAAAATAGAGTCAGTATATTGTAGGTATCGGGGGGGATGTAGGGTATGGGGGTTTATAAGTATTGGGGGTATAAAAAGGGGTATTTTGGTAAAAATAAGGGATTTCTAGTAAAAATATGGTTTTTTAATTGGAAAATTGTATTAGGAGGGGGGTTAAACAATGATCTGGGAACTTTTCATCGAAGTGACTTATAAAGAATTGTATTAAATGAACATAAATTAAAGTGCACCATAAAGAAGGAACATCTCAATAGTGACATAAGCATTAAATATGAACACAAAAACTTGATAATGGAGTTCTTCGCTGGTGGACTACGTCTCTGGGTCCTGCTCTCAAATGGATAGGCCTCTTTATTAACTCAACAAAAGAATTTGACAAAATACATAAGTATACCTCATTCTGGAATTAAGCTGCAGAAGATTTGCTCAGATCAGAAGATAGACAACACCATTGAATTCGTGGAGTCAAATTACCCAAAAATGACTGTCTCCATGCCTCGATCTGACTCTGGCATTCCCGGGCCCTTGAGAAATCTCATCTCGGTTTCTATGCTTGCAACCTACAATTAATTCACTGTACTTTGTCTCAAAAAATGTGCTCATTCGTACCGTCGAGCACCCCCCTTCCCGTCCGTGGGAAAACTCAACATTTAAATTAAATGTTGGGTGGACTAACCAACAGAGTCATTTGGCTCAACGGTTGGCGGATGCTCTGTAAGGCGTTTGGATAGGGGGAGGTCCCGGGGTCGAGCTTGCGGGCCTCCCCTTTTGGGCTTATAGTTATAAAAATATGTATGTGGTTTGAAATCGCCGCCAAGTTTGGAGTTGTTGTTTAGATTTGTCAGAGTTGGAATTTTGGCCACCAGATTTGGCGGGACCTCCGCTAGATTTGGTGGGCCTTTTATTTTTGAAAATTCGGTTTCGAGCCCTCATTGGGCATTTTCCCACTACCACGTGGAATCCCATGACTGAGCGACGTGGCACCCAACCATTGTCCCATGCCATCCACTTTCACAATCACCCTGCCATGTCTCGTATGATCTGCCACATGGCACTTCCTCATTGGTCCACATGTTGACCCAAAAATGCTGAAAATGAGTGACATGTGGCAGCCTCTAGTGTTGCCACATCACCATGTTGATGTTAATATGACATGTGTCACCCCATGCGTGTGCCACGTATACTATACAGATGTTGACGTCATTCGTACTGATGCTGACATCATCAGTACAGATGTTGACTCATCCCTATTGACTGAGCTAGGTTGACCAAAATTTGACTGCAAATATATTTTGATCCGTAACTTTGTTTGACAAGTCGTTTACGTTGTTGGAAATATTGCGACACGATCTTCGCGATGATGCTAATTTCACTAAGTTTTGAGGACTTTGAATTTTTGCCCTTTCTCTATCTGTTGAGGCCATTCTGAGCTTCTTGAGTTGCCTCTGTGAATTTTGAGTTGTCCTTAGTCTTTTATGGATCCTTTTTGGATCACACCTTCCCACTGAGAGATTTTTGGACCACCAAAAGCTTTCATCAATCAACAGATAAGTGAGGGAAGAGTTCCCTCACCTTGTCCTTCTCAATTCACTTTGCCTTGCTTGGATGTGTGCCCTTTAAGCCCACTCGAAGATAATCAACATCACCCCTGCGTGAAGTCCTTGTCCTTCTATCCATGATGATATCTTCCTTTAACTCATCCAAGTACTCAGGACAAAACTCATCAACTGAAGGTATTGAAACTTCCTCACCATAATCCATGATCATGGCAGGCTCAAAAAGTTTCGAGTTCTCCACATTTACAACTGAGTAGATCTACATATAAGGTGGAAGATCTAGATGAAAAGAATTGGTACCACTTTTCTCCAAAATAGTGAATGGTCCATAACAAATGGGCTTGCGTTTATTTCCTTCACTGTTCAATCTTTCCTTGCTGATGTGAAGCCATACTTGGTCTCCGACCTGGAACTGATGATCAACTCTGTGTTTGTCATGCCGAGCTTTATATTGTGCTTGAATTTTCTCCAACTGTTCCCTAACTGCTTGATGTGCCTGTTGGATCCTCTGGATGAAATTTTGGGCTCTGTCTTCATTTATTTCTTCATTTGAATCGACATCTCTCCCATACATCAAGTCCAAAGGAACCTTAGGTAAATACCCAAAACATGTCTCGAAAGGTGAACACTGAGTGGAGGAATGTAAGGGTCAATTGTAAGCATGTTGTACATAGGGTATTTGTTCATCCCATGACTTGGGATGCTTGTTGCAGTAGCCTCGAAGAAAAAGTACCATTGTTTGGTTATAAACCTTTGTCTGTTCGTTGGTCTGTGGATGGAAAGCAGTGCTCCTCTTCAACTTGGTGTCCATCATTCTCCACAAACTTGTCCAAAAATACCCAAGGAATAGAGTATATCGATCTGAGATAATGGATGTGGGTAATCCAAAGTGAACCCAAACATACTGAAAGAAGAGATTAGTAGTCTAATCAGCAATGATATGCTTTTTACATGGCATTAAGTTACACATCTTGTTGAACCTATCCACTACAACATACAAATAGTCATGACCCCTTTTCGACATTGGTAAACCCCCTACAAAATCCATGGAGAAACTTTCCCATGGATGGGATGGAACATGCAGTGGTGAGTATAGCCCTAGTTTTCTATTAGTGGGCTTACAAGTAGAACACATCGCACACCACTTTACATATTTAGTTACAATTGCTTTCATCTGAGACCAATAACAAAACCTCTGCAAATGAGCCATAGTTTTTCCCACCCCAAAATACCCAGACATAAGAGAGGTGTGAGCTTCTCATATTACATGGACTCGTTCACTTGTAGGAATACATAGCCTTCCAAGATGGTAGAGTAGTTTTCCCTGCAGACAATAGTTCTCTGCGTGTGCACCATGTGTTAGCTTCTCATATACTTCTTTAAAATCTTCATCAATGACATATTGTTCCACATAGCTATCATGAGATAAAGAAGCATTCTTAAAAATAATAGAAGCAACAATAGGAGGTCTAGAAAGCATATCAACTACCTTGTTACTCGTACCCTTTTTATACTTGATTACCAAATGAAATTGTTGCAGGAAACCCATCCATCTATAATGTCGAGATTGTTGCAGTTTGGTCTGTGCTTGGAGATATTGTAAGAGTTGATGATCTGTATGTATGATTGTTTCCTTCCTTAACAAGTAGTGCTTCCATTTCTTTACGCTTTGAACTAATGCATACAATTATTTATCATATGTAGGATAGTTAACAAAAGTTTGGTTAAAAGTTTCAGAGTGGTAACATATAGGCTTACAATATTGGATCAATATTGCACCCATTGCATACCTGTTGGCATCTGTCTCGATTTCGAAGCACTTTTGAAGATTTAGCAGTGCTAATACTGGTGCGGTACTGATCTTTTCCTTCAAAGCGTCGAAAGATTTTTGTTTCTTTCCTCCCCATTGAAAAGTATTCTTCACACTGGTTAAGGCATGCAAAGGAGTTGCTATAAAGGAGAAGTTTGAAATGAATCTCCTCCAATATTGGACTGCACCTAAGAAGCTCTGTATTTTGGTTACACTTTTGGGCTCAGGGCAATTTACAATTACATGAATCTTGGAAGGATCAATTTTCAATTGTCCTCCTCCTATAATATGACCTAAGTGCACAAGTGCAGTCTTACCAAATTCACATTTGGACAATTTTACATACAAATTTTCCCTTTGCAAAGTATCCAATACTTGGTTTACATGCCTTACATGTTCATCCTAAGTCCCTCTAAATATAAGAATGTCGTCTAAATATACAATCACAAAATCATCTAGAAATGGCCTAAATACACCATTCATCACATGCATGAAAGTTGTCGGAGCATTACAAAGCCCAAACGACATAACTAACCACTCAAACAATCCATGTTTAGTTTTAAAGTTAGTCTTCCATGCATCATGTTCTGTAACCCTGATATGATGGTATCCATTGCACAAATCCAACTTAGTGAAATAAACATCATTCTTTAACTGATCAAGTAAATCATCTATACGAGGAAGAGGGTATTGATTTTTTACCATGATTTTATTTAAGGCCTGGTAATCAACACACATTTGCCATGTGCCATCCTTCTTTGGCACCATCACGATCAGAGAACCACATGGATATGAGTTGGGTCTGATGACCCCTTGATCCAATAAGCCTTGTACCTGCTTTTTGATCTCTGTCATCTCTACAACTGACATCCTGTACATGCCCACATTAGGAAGAGGAGAATCATGCTGAAGATGTATTTCATGTTGGATTTCCCTCTTAGGAGGTAATCCACCTGGTCCCTGGAAAATATCATCATACTTAGAAACACTATCAATTAATTCTTTCTTATGAGAAGGTCACATCCTTGGAAAGCGTCAGATGTTTCCACATCTTTCTCCCTTACGACCATGAGTACATATCTATTATTAGTGTTTATGAGTCTCTTCATTTGTCCGGCACTAACAAGTGTTGTGTTTATGCTCATGCTGTGGGCTCTAACAATATATTCCACTCCCCCCTTAGTAAGGTGATATTTATTCTCATGATGAAAGAAGACCGCTTTTCTATCATAAAGATAAGGACTCCCCAACACTATGCCACATATATTAAGTGATACAAAATCCAAATCCACTTCATTAATCAACTTTGAAGTAATAGCAAATTTGACCCTACTTTGCTTGGTGACAATAAGTTTTTCTTTATCACATACCCAACCAAGAGGATAAGGATTTGGATGTGGTTTAGTTTCAAGACCCATCTTTTTGACAAGTGCTTCAGATATCAAGTTTACTTGGGAACCCAAATCAAATAATGTATCTATCTTAGTGTTTTTAGATACAACTCTTATATGAAATAATTCATTCCTCTTTCTTTCATCATCATGAGATTCTTTATTGGAATTCAAACTAGCATGAAGGGAATCTTTAACTTGTACTCCAACCACTATGATCTTTCCTTCCTCCCCTAAATCAGAACCAAGATCTTGTTGTACTGTAGCAACGGTCTTTGTCTTCCCCTTTCCACCAAACTGTTTCAGTCTCTTCTCTGGATGTAGTTTCCAACAATGTTCATCATCGTGACCACTTTTCTTGCAATGAGTGCAAGATGGTTTTCCTTATTCTCTCTTTATAGTGGCGGTCTTTTTGTCCTTCCTTTTAAACTTCTTAAACTGCTTATGTGGGAGATTGGAAGGTTTCTTTGTGGGATCTTCTTGAACATGCTTTCCCTTATTCTTAAAGTGAGTGGCTTGCACACAAACTTCGTCAAGACTGGTGGGGTTAAACAATAGCAAAGTATGACGAATATAGCTGTGAAGTGCGCCAATATACTTCATTAAAGTTTCACAAGAATCCAAAGGAATGTTTAATGCAAGAGCTTTCTTCCCAAATTCTTTCGTGAAACTTTGTACAGCTTGACCTTTACTTTGTCTTAAATTTTGCCATTCCATCATTGCTTTATGTAAATCGATAAAATTTCTTCCTTATCGTTGATTTAAATTATGACCATGAGGAAAGAAGATTACCACACTTACTTTTGTCTTGAAGTTTGCTCTCCCACCATACGAGAGCGGTGCCTTCCAGCCTAAGAGAAGCCAATTGCACTTTAACTTCATCTTCATCAATCTATTGAACACGACAATATACTTCAACATGTTGGATCCAATTATCTAGCTTTTCAGGATTAACATCTCCATTAAACATAGGTAAAGCAAATTTTACATCAAGATTTAATAATGGTTTCTTAAAAGAAGATTTATTGCTAGAATGATGAGATTGCTCAGAGGAAGAAGAGCTATAACTTAATGGTGAAGATGGAGGCTTAGGAGGGTCTCCTCCAACCCCTCAATTCACTAAAGCATTATCACCAGCTTGTGCTTCCTTTTTCTTCCCTATCATCTTCATCCTCTTCTCGTAGTCTCCATACATTCGCTCGACCATTTATGACATGCAATAAAATACCATATGGAAGTTTTTCTCCTGTTCATCACGCTTGTTCTCTTCTGCCATTTTCTTCCTTCGGGATGCACGACCAACTTCGGGATTGAAAGTCTTAAGAGTTCCTTCACCCTGCTTATGCTTGGCCCTAGTAAGCATTCACACTCAACAATACAAGTCAAAGATGACTCCTCTGATACCAACATGATCTGGGATCTTTTCATTGAAGTGACTTATAAAGAATTGTGTTAAATGAGCATAAATTAAAGTGCACCATAAAGAAGGAACAACTCAATAATGAAGAGACATAAACATCAAATCTGAACACAAAAACTTCATAACAGAGTTCGTCCCTGGTGGACTACGTCTCCGGGTCCTGCTCTCAAATGAACAAGCCTCTTTATTAACTCAACAAAAGAAATTGGAAAAATACATAAGCATACCTCATTCTGGAATTAAGTTGCGGAACCTTTGCTCAGATCAGAAAAGAGATAGAACCATTGAATTTGTGGCATCGAATTACCCAAAAATGACTATCTCCACACCTCAATCCGACTCTGGCACTCCCAGGCCCTCAAGAAATCTCGTCTCGGTTTCAATGCCTACACCCTGCAATTAATTCACTGTACTTTGTCTCGAAAAACATGTCTGATCATACCATCGAGTGCCTCCCTTCTTGTCCATGGGAAAACTCAAAATTTAAATTAAATGTTGGGTGGACTAACCAAGAAATCCATTTTGCTCAACGGTTGGCAGATGCTATGTAAGGTGTTTGGATAGGGGGGGATATCAGGGTTGAGCCCGCGGGCCTCCCCTTTTGGGCTTATAGTTATAACAATATATATGTGGTTTGAAACCACCGCCAAGTTTGGAGTTTTTGTTTAGATTTGTCGAAGTTGGAAGTTTGGCCACCAGATTTGGCGGGACCTCCGCCATATTTGGTGGGCCTTTTATTTTTGAAAATTCAGTTTCGGGCCCTCATTGGGCATTTTCCCACTGCCATGTGGCAGCGCATGACTGGGCCACATGGCATCCAACCATTGTCCCACGCCATCCACTTGCATAATCACCCTACCACGTCACTTGCCATGTCTCGTACGGTCTGCCACGTGGTTGTACGGACTGCCATGTGGCACTTCCTCAATAGTCCACATGTTGACCCGAAAATGCCGAAAATGAGTGACATGCGACGGCCTTTGGTTATGCCACATCACCATGCTAACATCATCATGACATGTGTCACCCCCGGGATGTGCCATGTATACTGTATGTATGCTGATGTCAACAATACGGATGCCGACTCATCCCTGTTGACTGGGCTAGGTTGACCAAAACTTTGACCGTGAATATATTTTTATCTGTAACTTCGTTTGATAAGCCGTTTACGTCGCTGGAAAGCTTACGACACACTCTTCGCGATGATGTTAATTTCACCGAGTTTTGAGGACTTTGATTTTTTTCCCTTTCTCTATATGTTGAGGCCATTATGAGCTTCCTTAGTTGCTTCTACAAATTCTTAGTTGTCCTTATTCTTCTCTGGATCCTTTTTGGATCAAACAAATGGATTTGGGGAGGTATTTATCAATATCTAGTGAAATTAGGGGTATTCTTTAATATCCCACGAGCGAATGCATCGTGTCACTAGTTTATTGAATGGAGACCTCATGAATATTCCCCGAAAAATTGATATTCAATATGCAACTTTTGATATAATAAATATTTAGTAATAGATCAATCGACCATTAGGTAGTTGGTTCACATGCTTCTTAGAGGAGGATTCACATAACTTGGCCTCTCTATAGATTTTGGGATCCAAACCCCTTGAGTGCATTGAAAAGTTCTAATATGTGATCTCGGTGTTGAATTGTGGTATGATATGGAAAAAGGCAAAAGAGAATATGCCTACTCCACACACATGCATGAGAAAAAAATTGAGCATACGTTCAAAAGATTATTCCTACTACACACACATGCAAAAAATAAAAAATAAAGATGCCTACTCTTTATGTATGCATGGTTGTTTTTTTAATGAAGGTTGATAGTGAACACC
>SNQJ01S0023417.1:14734-62281 GCA_010110895.2 Picea sitchensis
ATTGTACCAACCTGGTACACTTTCTCATCTACAACTTAATTTGCTCAAATCATGTACTAGCTCTGTGTGCTTTCTGTAAAGCACTATCTATCTCACTACCCGAGAGTATGTCCTCTACTCTCTCTCCAATTGTTCCTCTGGAATTGGGATTCTACACCTGCAACTTCTCTGAAGCTGAGAATCATTGCAACTGCTGAACTCTAAGAGTAGCTCCTCTACTCTATTACGACAACAACTTCATTTGAAACTAAGAGTGGCTCAATAGAAAATAGATTTTCGTCTTTCATGAAGGTAACTCTATCTGTTATTGTGGTCATGTCTCCATGGCCCGACTAATGTACTGCACCAACTACCACTCAATTTTAAATATGGGGATTTCTCCCCTTGCATCTCATACTTTATATGAATTATGGTTGTTTTGGTTGTCTTCATGAATACTAGAACTATTTCTTCAATTACTGGAGTAAGTGTCTCGTCATAGTATTCTCCCTCTGGTTGGGAGAATCCTCCGGACACAATTCAGTCTTTTTACATCTGCAACATGCTTGATCTGTTAGATCAATCTTGGAAGTCAACACTAACTTCCCTTCTAGTCTCATGAAAAAATACATATCTCAGTCTTTCTGACTGGCTTCCTTCACTGTCACTGAAACAAGGGAATCTTTCCAGGAGATTTCATATCTCCTTCTCTGTCACTGAAGCCACGATCTAGTCTCTCATGGCATATGTCTCCCAGTCCTGGAAGATCTATCTTCATCTGAACCTTTCTGAGATCAGACTCACTTTGTTCTAGATTTCTTCTAAGTTTGCAAGGACTTCATCATCTCTTACAGGATATACTTGGTGTTGAATGCCAAGTCTAAATATGAAAAGTTGAGTCAGAATTCAAACGAATTATGCTTCCTGTCAAGGTGGATTCATTATCCTTTGAACAAGTCGATTGTGAGTTATTGTTCTAATGTTCAGTCATCTTTGGAGCCTGTTGCTCCTTACAATCAATCTCCATATGAGATATTATGTATCTCAAAAATAACTTCTTCTTCATATTCTTTGGTACATGAGTGTATATGGTCATGTACATAGTCTGCTTCATGTCTCATCTAATTTGTTTCCTTCTACAACCTTTACTATAGCTTCCTCAGGGTTATCACATGTGACTTGAAATAAGGTCAACAAAACAACAAGCAATAATAATACTCTTTTGATAATAGTAATAAAACAATATCACGAATAATTGTCACAATAGCTCCTTTAGAGATATCACTTGTGACCTTCCTGAAACAAAGATCAAAAGTAAGAAATACAATATGAAATGAGATCAACACTCTTCTAGTGTTGTGATCAAACATTCCTCCATTGTAATCTGGAACCAACACAAGAAGGTTCTCCTAGAGGAGATGTTAGTTGTATCCGGTAAATGATTACAATAAGCATTTATCTCAATATGATCACATGCTACCAAGTATAATACTTTTCAAACACTGTTACCTCAACTATAGTGTTTACTTGTAATGTGGTAGTTATCAAACTTGTCATATGCAACTTTGAATCTTATCAACTTAATTGATCAAACCTAGAACCTGGAGTCTTTGTCCCCAAGAACGAGTGTGTTGCTTTTCTTTCAAGTCTCCTTCACTCAGTATGACAAGTTCTTTCTTCAACATGTTCTATGTACTAAGACAATATGCTATGTTGATAGAAGTCTAAGTTAGATAATACACTCTAATATCAATCTAATACCTTGTATTTAATTTTTACCAAGGGTTATTATGATGGTAATAACTTCAATATACAACCTAGATGTTCATAAGGTCAAAATAACGTCATAACAAATAGATGCATATCAAGATGATCAAACCCGGGGTGCATTAATTCTCTAAATGTGTTGGATCTGAGATCCTTCTGGATCTATGACTAAATATCCCTTCTCCCATAAGTACCCTTTAGAATAATAATGCATTTTAAACACATGTAAGTACATACCTCTGACAATATTTTGCTAGGGTAAGGTGCACTAGGACAATAACACAACAGTCTCAACACTTCACAAAAACTTTCACTGCAACTGGTACTGCAGCTAGTGCTGACACTATCATTGGTGTTGCCATTGACATGAAAGAACTGGCATTGCAACTGCAACTGATACTACTACTATAACTGCAACTAGTACTGCAACTGTAATTGCAACTGGTACTGCAATTGCAACATCAACTTAGTGTTTTATGATGAAACCCTAATTTTTCAACTTTCAAATTTTGGAATTTTGATCTAGGGACTAGATGCGTTGGGCTGAGGAGAGTAGGCTGGAGCAGTATGATTTCAAAATTTTCAAGTTTTACCTCTTAAAACTTGACCTGCACCATTCTGGACTGATACTTCTGGTACTGGTTCTGGTTTCTCGTTTTCTGATACCAGACAAAAACTAGGATTTCACTTTTTGGAGGCTCTGGCCACTGAAAAGGTGTGCTCAAGGTTCCAATGAGTTTGCTAGGCTAGGGCACACTTCCCTAGATAATTTTTAGGATGAAATTCTCTTTCAATAAAAAGCCGTAATTTTCTTGTATGACGACAATGACGTTTTTGGTTACCCAATGAAAGGTTCTCTATTCAGTCAAGTTCTGTTTCCATGTTAAATTTAGAGCTTCTATTAAGTTCTTTTCAATTTACTAGACAACAATAACATAAGAAGGATCACTGAAAGAACACAATCACAAGGTACACAACATTTATCTTAGGAAACCCTCATGGGGGAGAAAACCCAACTAAAACTTCCTTAATATAGATTGCCAATACAATGACAAGATAATAAACCAAACACTAGAGAATATCCAAAATTGAGGAATGTGCCTCTCTCTCCGTTCTTCTCCCAACTACATCTCTCCATTCTTGTGCACTTGATGAGTGAATAAGTGAGTGAACAAATGAGGCGCTAGCCTCCTTTATTTATACTAGATGGCAGGTGCTGGAAAGGTGTCTCTTCATTGGGCAGGGCCGACTTCTCTTCTTAGTGGTTAAAACCACTTTAATTAGGTCTGGGAGCTGTCTTCTTAATTAGCAAAATATAATTAGGGTTTGACCAATCTACAAAAGGGGATATGGTCATTTACAATGCCCGACGTGATCAATCCATAAAAGGGGATTGATATAATTAATAATGACTCAATAATAAATAGAATACTCTTTGCATTTGCAATAATTCAACACGAAGAGTAGCAGTGGGTCGTCTGAATGATTGGCTCCAACTAGAGTGGGTGCCTTGGTTGGGCTATGAGTCGACCATTCATTTAATTGTTGAAGGGTGGGTCAGATTTATCGTTCACTCCAAGGATGATTCCCTAATATTTTTGGAAGGAAACTGGTTTCTTAACAGGGCTTATATGTCACTCAAGTTGCAACATCCTTTGTTTGATGCAAAGGATGAGTTCACAAACACTACTTCGGTGTGGGTAAAATTTTCGAGTATGTCAATGGAACTGTGGTCAGAAATTTCCTTTAAAGATATAGGGGATACCTTGGGTAAGCTTATTCTAGAAGATGATAACTACAAGAGTATCAATGCTAAGTCGATATCATGCATTCTGGTTGAGATTGATGTAATCCAAGGGCTCTTTAAGAAAATGGATCTAGTGGTGGGTGAGAAGCAACATACTCAAATTTTGGATTACATAAACTTCCCATTATGTTATGATCGATGTCACCAACATGGTCATATCCTCAAATATTGCACCAAAAAGTTTCAGAAGAAGGTTTGGTTGAATGAGGGAGGTAGTCCTTTGGGTTGTAGAGACCATTGACTCAACATGAGACATCCTTCTCTCCCTTGGAGGCCGAGGACAATTTTGTTGTGAAGTATGTTGATTTAAACAATGATTTAGTGAATGTGGAGGAGGCACATTGTATGGCCAGTCAGAACCTGCTCGTTGGGAATATTTCCATCCCACTTGTACTTGAGGCTCATTCAAGGGGATCTTCTCTTGAAGACATTATCGCTACATCGTGATTATTTGATTTCTCGCCATCACAACTTCAAAAGATTGTTATTATTTGGAAAAGGAGTGCTCCCCCTCCATGTAAGTTTCGTAAAAGAACTTCTTCTCCTTCAGAAAATGGTTCTATGGAATTTAAAAGGTTGGGGTGTGATTCATTATACCACGACTCCAAGCAAATTGGATCCTTTGATGTTAATATTACTATCTGTTTCAGTTTTGATTTGGGTTTCGTGAAGGAAGAGGATTACACAGTCAACCTTTCTCAGAACTCTAATTATGTGGTAGGTTGGGGACTCCTCATAGGATAGGGGTTACCTATCCTATGAAATGAGGGAGGGTACATTACCACTTAAGGCCTCGTTCTACTTCTCATTATACCCATATCTTAAGGGGCCTAGGGATAGACTGTTAAAGAGAGCCTAGAGGGTCTCAAGTGGGTATAAAATCAACCCTTTGTTACGAACCAACACCTTGATAATGATGAAAAGTCAATGAATAACAATCCATTTTGAGGGGGAAACCTCCGTTTACAATACATTCAATGCACGAGACAAGAAAGATTATCCTAAGACTAGGTCTCCTTGGTGTTTATATATATATATATATATTTATGAGACAAAGCGTACAATTATAATGAAAGGGTACAATGAAAGGTTCTAGCCGATCTACTAATATAACACTAGAAACATAATAACTCAATATCTAGGGCTTAATAAGGGGTTTTATGCTTAACATGGGGCTTTGTCTAGGGATTAACATGCCCCTTCCCTTCAAACAAGTGTTGTCCTCAACACTTTACTAATCGCGGGTGTGTATGTGATCTAGGTTGATATTGGTGGTCACCTACCTATTCCAACTGGCTCCTCTTGATAATTTTTAGTTCAACACGTTCTTCTGTAATTCTTTGTAATTGTGGGTTCTACACTTCCGAGGTTGTCTGAATGCCTACATAGATTCCAAGTAGATATTGGTGGCCTCCCACCTAATCCAAGTGGCTTATTTTGGATGTTTTCATGTCATTACATCTTTATGTACTTCCAGGGTCGTTTTGGGGCCCTAAACAATGTTTTTTTTGGCTTGCCACAATCAATCTATAGACAAAGTCAAAGTTTGATGACATAATGTGTATTTATCGAAAATACCTTTCCAACGTGCTTTCATGCGCCTAAAATGGAGGTCGTATGCAAAAGTTACAACTCTGGGAAGTTGAGGTACCAAATTACCCATAGGGGCCCACATAAAATTTGGTGTTTCATCTTCTAGGGTTAAGTTTTTGGATGTATAGGCTTTTGGCATTCATGAGTAATGTTAAAAATGCCTCTGGAGCCTCATTGTAATCATTCTACTCAGACGGATGCACGTACCAACCACATCTCTTCTCAGAGATAGCTACCACCATTCGAGCAAGTTGTTTTCAGTATTGCAGTTTTACAGTTTCAACCTATTTTATTTATTCAATAGAAGTTATTGTTCACTGGATATATGTTGTTGTTATCCATATATCTATGTTATTATATTCATCCTGTTATTTATTTTGTTCCGCTCATAAATATGGATCAATATGCATGCAAAACTCATATTCCCATGTCGCCTCTTCCACTGATAGGTTCTTCCATTTGATAAGGTACTCAATAATTTATCTATTTTGTAGCTACTTAATCCTCGTTTCAAGGATTTTTTTTTGTTCTAGTATGATTTTCCCTTCTCCATTAATCTCTGGTAAAATAGTTTGGATTGGGATCTTGTCATTGATTATCATCTTTAAATAAGAAACATGGAAGACTAGATGTACAATTCCTAGTTGCAAATGAATAGAATGGGAATGATCTCGAGCAGGTGGAGGACCCTTAGGCATCTCTCAAAATACCTTGGAATGATTGTTAATAACTTTTTGGAGATTCACTTGAGTATAGGATATAGATGTTTGAACATTTAGTGATCACAATTGTGCAATTACACCATTTTGTCCCTTTTTTAGTAATTTTGTCACACTGTTAGTGCCTATCACTTTAGAGGGTTTTGCTTGGATACCTCTAAGCTCAATTTCCTTGCCTTCTAAGGAAAATCTCATGAAAATAACTTGAAAATTAAGGGACAGTGTTCCCATTGATTGTAACCATTGGACCCCTAATACAACATCAAAACCACCCATTTGGATTTAGATCATGGGACTATCCAATAAATACTTCCCCATATTGAGCTTAACACTATGGAACTTCCCTGAACAATTTTTTATACCTCCTCTCCAATCATTACTTAAAACTTTGGTGTTGGAAATCCAAATCAACTGAGAACGTTTGCTAATTTTTAATTGATGAAGTTATGGGTACTACAAAAATCGATAAACATTGTTACCTTTTTCTTTTTTATATATCCTTCTATCTTGAGGGTTTGTGGAGTATTGATGTCAACCAATGCATGACACAATATTCTTGGAGTAGCCTCTTCTAGCTCTAGATCTTGTGATGGTTCCAATTCTTGATTTGCTTCCTCTCCATTGTCTATGTAGAATACTTTATTCTCATTGCATTTATGCTCCTTATTGTACTTTCTGTCCCAATTGAAACATAGTCCCTTTTCTCTTCTTTCATCCATTTGTTGAGGTGTCAACCTTTTTAGTTGAGTGAGGTAAGGAGAGGGAACATGATTTTCCCTATAGTTGTTAGTGACCACTTTTCTAGTAGCCATATTTTTACTTTCAACTTTTATCATATCAATCTTTCGAATGAAGTAGTTCCTTGGTGCTGACTTGAAGACCCGATCATGTGGATCTTGGAGTGATGAATGATCATGATTCTAAAATTTGATATTTGTGCTCTCCAAATGTGATTAAATACTCACCATATATGATTGAGTCTCAAAACCATTGTTCTTATTTTCATGATTTACTTGTATCTCCATATCCCTTTCAGGGATCCTTTGTAAGAGAATGGTTTCTATGGACTTCATGGATTTTTATATTTCTTCATTATTTTCATCCATCTTCTTTTTCATTTTTCATGGATTTTTTTGTTTCTTCCTTATTTTCATGCATTTCCTTTTTCATTTGATCTTTCATTTAAAAGTTATGCCAATTGTAAGTTATGTACCTTTCAAACCCTAATTTAGAGATTGTTTGGATGGTTGACCTTTTTCCTGATATATATTTGAAATTTGAACCCTTATGAGTCCAAAATATTGGCTTGTAATACTATGATATGAATTCTTAAACTCTTGAAATTTTCATAGTCTGAGCCTTCACTGAGAAAAAATAATAGCAAAAATACCAAAATGACTTGTTTAAGACTAATTTCAGGATTAGTTAAAAAATCCCAAATTCCATGAGATTTATCTCATAAATTGTAATAATTCAAAGTATGAAAATTTTTCCTCAGGAAATTCACTATGTCTCTTGAGAATTCTAAAAATTTAAGAGTCTGAAACTTCATCGAAAAATTGTTATAGCGAAAATAAAAATATGACTCGTTTGAGACTAATTTCAGGACTAGTTACAAACCCTAACTTTCACAAAAGATATCTATGAAAATATAACAAAACAAAACCTGAAATTTTGACCACCTATTCTGCACTGTCTTTCCTTAGTCTACTCTATATTTTGCTATCTGAAACTTCCCCAAAAACAATTATAGATAAAATGTGAATATGTATTGATTGAAGAAGAAAAACACTAGGATTGATGTTGTGATACCAAATGTTATGAACCAATGCCTTGGTAATGATAAAATGCCAATGAATAACAATCCACTTTTGAGGGGGAAACCTCCTTTTACAATACATTTAATGCATAAGACAAGATATATATATATATATATATATATATATATGAGACAAAGGGTACCATTATAATGAAAGGGTACAATGACAAGTTCTAACCAACCTACTAATGTAACAATAGAAATGTGATAACTTAATATCTAGGGCTTAATAAGGGGATTTATTCTTAACATGGGGCTTTTTATAGGGATTAACACCCTCAAACATGCTCAAGAATGAGTTGTCAAAGAAGTAAACCATGGTAAACATAGGCTACTTGTAGGGGTTATTAGAGCAGAGAAAACCCCCTCTAGGTTTTCCTCATGAAGTTATCTCTCAATGTAAAGGGCTTGGGGGGGGGTAGACAAAGAAATTTGGCCTCAAAATATTTATTACTCTAAACAATCTGGAGGTTTTATTCATCCAAGGTTCCATGGGTAGAGGGTATTCTTTGATTATGTATTTGAAAAAGCTGTTTTTGGAATGGGACTTTTTTTCTTTGGATGCAGAAGGATTTCTTAGGGGGTTAATTACAATTTTGTGCCCAAAATTGACCCTAATCAACTCTTATGTTGTTTATTTGAGGTTGTGCATTAAGGTTTTCTGCAAAAGTATTGGCATGACTATAACCTTGCTAAATGTGTATGGTCCCTATGAGGGAAATTAATAATACTGGTCAAAATTATTCTCCTTCAATGGATTAATATTGATAAACTAATAATAGGAGGTGACTTAAATATTACCTTGAACAATGGTGAGTTTTGGAGTACTTCATTCGTCATGACAAGATGGTTGAATTCTTTCTTCATAGATTTGAATATATGGGGTGGGTCGATGTTTATTTGAGGTTGTGCATTAAGGTTTTCTACAAAAGTATTGGCATGACTATAACCTTGCTAAATGTGTATGGTCCCTATGAGGGAAATTAATAATACTGGTCAAAATTATTCTCCTTCAATGGATTAATATTGATAAACTAATCATAGGAGGTGACTTAAATATTACCTTGAACAATGGTGAGTTTTGGAGTACTTCATTCGTCATGACAAGATGGTTGAATTATTTCTTCATAGATTTGAATCTATGGGGTGGATCGATGTTGAGCTTGTTACCTCCCCCCCATGCCTAGGGGTAACTGGAGGATATCCTGTCTCAAGGCCCATAATGGAGAACATGATCTACACCATGATTATGATGATGCTTATCATGTCCAGATATGGTAGCCTAGTAACCACCCTCATTTTTTCCCCAGTTGCATCAACCAAGGTTCATCACATTCAAGCTACCTATAGTATGGGAGATGGTAAAATATTGTCACCATGAGGAATGGTAGTCCTTCTTTCATGCAAAGTGTCCTACTTAATTTTTCAGGCATGTGGATGAGGATATTTGGTTGAAGTTGGATAATGGACCATTGGTTTGGGAAATTGTTCTAGTTGCCTTGTTTCACCTTGGTGGTCAGCTTCTATTCCATAGTCTCGTGTTGTCACAACCTATGGAAAAGGGGTAATATTTGGGTGCCCTCCCAAGGGTAACGTTCCATTCCCGATCATACTTAATATTTTGTATCCTAAATCCTCTCATATTATACTAAGCTTCTGCTATGGTCCATTCTCTCATGAGAAGAGGGGTTGAAGGCCCATAGGTTGTTTTACAACTTCTATAAAATAATAATAAAATGATGCTAGAAAATAAAGTTAACATAGAAAAGTAGGACCACAAAAAGTTAGTCAAACTTTATCTCTACTCATTCAGTGCTCGCCCTGGTCCCCCAAAAAAGTAATTCTAAAGATTGGAAACCTATAAAAGGGGACTCACAAACTTGCAAATTATAAATGAAAGCATGGACTAGAAAAAGGAAAAAGGTTGTGCACAAATGATGGGTAACTTAAGAGCAAGCACACCCTCCACAAAGTCACACATAGAGATGGATTAAGACCATAATCCATGAAGTAAGCCCAAAACCATATCACTTTCACACCTACTCTTGGTGGGTTTTTTACTTTCCCTTGTCACTCTCGAGACCTATCCCTCTACCTGTGTTATTTTATTTTTTTCTATGTGGCACACCTAATAGGGTTTGATGAAGACCCTCCCATACTTAAACTTGGTAACTCACATGGGGTCCTGGGCTAGTGTGATACTTGAAGGGGATACTGAGGTGAATTATCTTACACAACTTATATCTTAAGTTACGGTTTACTTTGTATGTTTTAAGGAATAATGTTTTGTATCAACTTTGGCTAACTGTGTTTTATACTTTGGCTTGTTTTGGATGCCCTCGACATGGTTTTTGAGGGACTTCTTGGGATTGTACCCAAGATGGTGTGCCTTATTGCAGGAATTTGGCACGTGTGATGGAGAGAAATGGGTCATCCAGTCACTCACCGCCCTCAGAAAATATCTCTCACATTCTCAGGACCTTAGACGATGGACATATGGGATTGGTTTGAGGAGTGATGGTAATTATGCCACACATATGGGTTAGAATCCCCATAAGCTGGGTAGAGTACCCCAAGGATTTTTTACACAGAGGATGGAGGATGTTGCAGTAGCAGGTGTTTGGACATCACTTGGATATGTGGTTGCAACCCTCTATAACTTGGATGTTGCCTTTGGAGGTCCTTGACATCACCTTCTATCCCTTAATGTCATCTTTTGGCTAGGGTTTCGATGAATGGATGGGTACCAGAAATTATTGAAACAACTTTGGGTGAGGAGACGCCTCACTTCACACTCTTTCACCCTTAGAGGATGACACTTGTCCGTTGGAGTCCCAATGTTTTCCTTTGGAGGCATGACGTCACCCTCTCCTAGAATGAAGACACACTTCTAACACATGCCGTCACCTTTTTAGGGTTTTATTATGTATTTTAGTATTTTACATATTATTAGAGGTAACTTAAAGGGTCGAACCCACTTAGTTTATGTTGTTGAAAATTTGTGTGGACAAATTGTATTAGGGTGGCCTCATATAAAAAGGCCACCCTCAAATTTCATTTTATCATCATAACTTATCACCATTTTGTGAGAACACTTTTGAAATTTTTACCCTCTAAGGGTTACTAGCTCTCTTCAACTCATGTGCTATGCTTGGAAGGTCAATTGTGGATGCTCTTTGCTGATTTTGGATGCAATTTTCCACAATTAGGGTTTTATCTGATGGTTTCTTGGATGAAGTAAGTGAATTTTAGGCAATTTATTCTTATGTTTATTAATGTTTCATGGTAAATTTTCTATTTTATTCTAGACGTCTTGCTTGGTGAAACCATAAGAGAGGAACATAAGTGCTTCTTCCTCTCACAACGTGATTTTTGTCCAAAATTTGTGAAATAATTCTTGCTATGGTTAGAACCCTAAATCCCTAAAGTGCTAACACTTTAGGATTTTATCCCTAGACTTTTGATTTTGATCTAGTTGAAGCTACAAGAAGGGAGAAACGGTTTCTAGGGTCCAAATGTGCTTGCACCCTAGAAGTTTTTCTCCTACCTCTTGGTTTCAAGTAGGCCATCATCCAAGATTAGTTTCATTTGTTGTTATAAGACTCCATAACCCTTTAAAGGCACTGGTTTTATATCATTCTTGTGGTGAAATGATCAAGAAGCTCTTTGTTTCAACTCTCTTAAGCATTCTACTAACCTAACTAACATTAATATTGCCAAACTTGTTCAATAACTTCTTGTTGTTATACAAAGTTTTCTACATCCATCTAGATCACTTTTATTTTTTGCGTACACTCTTCTAAAGGTGGCTTCACTTGTTCATAAATTGCCTTAAAAAATTGAATCTTATTCAGGTGGATGCATGCTAAGTTTTTATGGTAAATTGTTGCATGTCTGAACATTAATTATTGGTTATGTTGTAAATCATTTACTATTGTCATATCATTGTTTACTACTTCAAATTTACAAGATCCATTGCAATTCATATAGTCTAGTGTATTAAATAGGTATTAATTGAATGTTTGGACTTGGAAATAATCACATATATGCTGCAAAGTGTTCTTGTTCCGGGAAGGTACTCAAACAACTTCATACCTCTTCCACGATCTTGACCTAAACCAATATTTAGGTGATCAAGAGAGGGGGAGGTATGCTTGGCTATTATACTTGCTACTTTGATCCCTTGAGGTCACTAGGGAAGCCTCCCTTATGGTGGATCTCTTCCATCACTAAACGAGTGAAGTTCTTACTAAGGTGACATTGTTAGGATCTTCCATTGTTACACAATATTTAGGGACTTGTGATCAGGCTTTGCACAAGTACAAATTCTGTGATAACATTTTCGTGTCATGTTTGGGGAGGATTGAGTCATTCTCCTCAAAGAAATTTCTTTGGTAAAATTTCTCCCGAATCCCTTACCTTGCAAGTTTACCTGGCAACTCCACTGAGGGTAATTCCCTCACCTTCCTTTGATGATCCAAGGTGGATCATTTGGTGACTCCATTGACATATCTTGAGGAGTCATCCCACTCTCAATTTTGGGATATTGTATGCTCTCTAGTGATGGAATCATGGCACCATGGGATTTTCATGAATTTTATCCATTCATTGATGTTGATAGTATTCTTATATACCCAAATCATAGGCTCTCGAAATGGATTGATGGTTGTCTAGAGCATGATGGTGACAGGTCCATGGTTTTTACCTATGTTTCAAAACTTATAAGATACAAAAAAATATTAAAATTGGTACATGAATATGCGCGGATACAATTTTTTTTGGGTAACATGTCGATCGAGATACGAATGTCGCTTGTAAAATGTCTCAAACCAAAAAGTGTATCTTCCCTCACACGTCTCATTATAAAGTTCCTTGGATATGGGTCCAAACTATCAAACACTTGAAGACACCATTCAATAACTTGAGGTATCCCTTTAGTAAGAGGAAACCTCTCAAGAAGATGAGGAAGTTTGTGAAGAGTGATGTGAAGACTTCTCCCAAAGGTTGAAAGAGAGCGTTAACGAAGATAAGAAGTTTTGCAAGGAATTGGTTGATCAATGACAATATGTACTTCTATGGATTGACCTTTGTTCTCAAAGACAAGAAGAGCATGGTCTCATACTTGATCGGTATGAAGTCTCAATAGAGGAAGAGCTTGTTAAGGCATACTTCCAAGTAGAAACACTATGTTCCAGGATACGAGAGAAGTATGACCAACCTTGGGTTTTATCCAAGATATTGGAACTAAATGTGGAGGAAGAAGAATGGAATGATCCAAAAGATACAAACCTTTATGAAGTTACCCTTCCAGACAAACAAACGAGTGATGTTAATGAAGAACCTCCATATATTGAGCATGCCTTGGATGAATAATATCATGCATCTCCAAGGAAAGAACCTAAGGAAGAATCTTATGGAGAGGGTTACCAACTCCTTGAAGAGGAGAAATAATTACCTCATGATTCTATTGAAGAAAATGAAGACTTGATTGAAGAACGAGAGCCTGAAGAGGTGATTCACAAGGAATATTACCAACGAGAACAAGATTTTYTGATGTGAATATATCGAAGAAGAACACTTTGATGAAACACACCTTGTTGAAGACCTAATCCACAAAGAGGCTCCTCATGAAGATGAAGTGTCAGTATTTTCTCCTCCACTTGATGAAGTCATCCAAGCATCCATTCCTCTTGCACAAGAAGAAAATAAAGTGGTAAGTTACACCCCTTCCAAAGTTTTCGATGTTGATGCACTTCATGAATGGGAAGGTGAATATCTTCTAGAAGAACCCTTGAATGCATAAGACCCTTCATGTTATAACGAAAGTGATGATGTGATTAACAATATTGATGAGTTTATACATGTTTGGAGACATAAATGGGATGTGACTTGTTATGGATTTAATGGAGATCCCATTTATGATATTGAAGGTCATTTTCAATTGTTGTCGTTATAACAACCATACGTGATTTATGTTGATTCYGATATTTGGAAACAAGAAGATGACATGATTACACATTTGTTCCAACCACATTGGGATAACTTAGTGCAACATTATCACGATGATTTATGATCATATCATGGGGTGTTTGATGCTTATTATTTTGAGCTCTTGGATTTACTCTATGAAGAAAATTTTCAACCATCGTTGTACTCTAATTTTGATAAGGGTAAGGACATGGTTTGCCCGAAGCAGGATTTTTGCGACAAGAGTTTCTAGCATCCTCTTCTTTCACCTTGTTATTCCATTATAGATATGGTTGGGGATTTATCTCATGATAGTCATTTTCCTGTAGGACGAATTTTTTTTCAACCTGTGGTTTGTTGCAAGGGTTTTTAGTTTCACACACAAGACCGAAAATATTTGGGTTGTGAACAATTTTTTTTTCTCTAGGCCTAGTTTGATCCCTTATCTTTCCCTCTCTCCTCCCATAGACAACCTCATATTTTTCCTTAGGTTCCTTGTCATCCCTTCCTCTTGATCTTCGAGTGATATCTTTGCAACTGAGTATGAGGATCTTCATTCATCTGATTCTTTTGGCCTTGTCCTGGGATGGGTAGGGAAAGGTTGTGGTGATGCCTACTTGCATGATTTTTTCCCTCCCTCTCGCCTCCATGAGTCAGATTCTATGACTAGTTATGATATGATGTATGTTTTGACTCATGATATTTTTGTTCTTGTCTTGTCTTTATTTTGGTTTATGACGAAGCACATGGGTAGATTTTTTTATACAAAGCTCGGATGGTTTTACTGGTTATATGAATATACCTAGCATTTAAACTAACATAGACTAGTGTAGGGTAAGCATTTTCACTTTGCATTGCATATGTATATATATGTTGCATCATGCATTCATTATAGTATAGTTTGCATCCTTTTATATATACATGTTGCATTCTCATTTTGAATACATGTTAGGAAAAATTCATTTTTGCTTTATCATTTTGTAGCTAAGGAAAATTTTATTTTCAAGCATGGTTTTGGATTATCACTGACAGTCACTGGATCATATCCGCAGGAAAATGCTTCTAAAGTGATTTGTTGGTTGAACTGCAGGTAGGATTACATGTATTGGACAACCAAATATGTTGAGGTTCTCTTGCGCTCTAGAATGAGCACATGCCCCCATGTTGGAGCCAGATGTTACCCCCCATGTGTACGGGTAACTAGAGGAGATAATGTCTCGAGGTCCGCAATGAAGAACATGATCTACACAATGATGATGATGATCAACATGTCCACATATGGAAACCCAAAATCCCCCCTCATTTTCCTTTTAGTTGCATCAACCAAGTCTCATCACATTCAAGCAACCCAAAGTATGGGAGATGGTAAGCTATTGTCACCATGAGGTATCTTAGTCCTTATTTCATGCAAAGTGTTGTACTTAATTTGTCAGGAATGTGGATGAGGATCTTTGGTTGAATTTAGATAATAGATCACTGGTTTGGGAAATTGTGTCAGTTTACTTGTTTCACCTTAGTGGTCAGCTTCTGTGCCCTAGTCCCATGTTGTCACTGCCCAGGGAAAAGGAGAAATATTGGGGTTCCCTCCCAAGGGTAACGTTCCACTCCCGACCATACTTAACAATTTCCATCATAAATACTCTCATATTATACTAAGCTTTGGCTATGGTCCATTCTCTCATGAGAAGAGGAGTTGAAGGCCTAGAGTCTTTTTCGCAACTTCTATAAGAGAATAAGAAAATGATGCTAGAAAAGAAAGTGGACATAGCAAAGCGAGACCACCAAACTCTGGTCCAACTTGAGCTATACTCATCCAGTGTTGGCCCTAGTCCCCCCAAAAAGTAATGCTACAACTTGGAATCCTATAAAAGGGGACTCACATATTTGCAAATTATAAATGAAAACATGGACTAGAAAAAGATAAAAGGGGTTTGGAAAAAGGTGCTATGCAAATATTGGGTAACTCAAAAGCAAACACACCCTCCACATAGGTGCTCATAGAGATATATTAACACCATGAGCCATGAAGTAAGCCCTAAACCATATCAATTTCACACTTACTCTTGGTTCGTTTTTTACTTTCCCTGTTCACTCTCAGGACCTGTCCCTTTACCTGGGTTATTTTACTTCTTGTCTAGGTGGCACACCTAATAGGGTTGGATGAAGACCCTTCCATACTTAAACTTGGTAACTCACGTGGGGTCTTGGGATGGTGTCATGCTTGAAGGGGATACTAAGGTGAATTATCTTACATGGATTATATCTTAAATTGCAACTTACTTTGTATGTTTTAAGAACTAAAGTTTCTTATGAAGTTTGGATAACCATGTTTTATACTTTGGCTTGTTTTGAATGCCCCTCAAAAGGTTCTTGAAGGATGTCCTAGGCTTGTACCGAGGACATTGCATCTTATTGTAGGACTTTTGCATGTGTGGTGAAGAGTAGTGGGTCATCCAGTGACTCACCACACTTAGACAATACCTCTCACATTCTCAGGACCTTGGATGATGGGCATATGGGCTTTGTTTGAGAAATTGTTGTCATTATGCCATAGATATCGGTTAGAATCCCCACAGGCTGGGAAGAGTAGCCTAGGTATTTTGTGCACAATGGATGGAGGACATTACAGTGGCAGGTGTTTGGAAATCACTTAGAGATGTGGTTGCAGGCCTCTCAGCCTTGGGCGTTACCTTTGGAGGCCCTTGATGTCACCTTCTATCCCTTGACATCATCTTTTGGCTAGGGTTTTGATGGATGGATGGGTACTAGAGATTATTGACACGACTTTGGATGAGGAGACACCTCACTTCACAGTCTTTCATCCTCAAAGGATGCCACTTCGCCTTTGGAGGCACGACATCACCCTCTCTAGCATGATGTTGCCCTTTTAGCACATGACATCACCCTTTTTAGGGTTTTATTATGTATTTTTGTATGTTGGTATATTATTAGAGTAAAATTAAGGAGTCGACCCACTTACTTTATGTTGTTGACAAATTATGTGGACAAATTGTATTAGGGTGGCCTCATATAAAAAGGCCACCCTCATATTTCATTTTCTTATCATAACTTCTCACCATTTTGTGAGAACACTTCTAAAATTTTCACCCTCTAAGGGTTACTAGCTCTCTTCAACTCATGCACTATGCTTGGAAGGTCAATTGTGGATGCTCTTGGTTGATTTTGGATGGAATTTTTTACAATTAGGGTTTTATCTCATGGTTTCTTGGCTGAAGTAAGTGAATTTTCTGCAATTTATTATTATGTTATTAATGTTTCATTGTGAATTTGATATTTTATGTTAGACGTCTTGCTTGGTTAAACCCTAAGAGAGGAACATAAGTGCTTATTCCTCTCACAACGTGATTTTTATCCAAAATTTGTGAAAGAAACCTTGCTATGGTTAGAACCCTAAAGCCTTAAAGTGCTAGAACTTTAGGATTTTATCCCTAGACTTTTGATTTTGAACTAGTTGAAGCTACAAGAAGGGAGAAATGGTTTCTAGGGCCCAAATGTGCTTGCACCCTAGAAGTCCTTCTCCTCAAGATTTAAACCCTAAGGCCCTAATGTGCTAGCACCTTAGAGTTTGAATCCTACATCTTGGTTTCAAGTAGGCCATTATCCAATATTAGTTGCATTTGTTGTTATAAAACTCCATAACCCTTTAAAGGCACTGTTTTAAAAGCATTCTCATGGTGAAATGACCAACAAATTCTTCCTTTAAACACTCTTAAGCATTCTACTAACCTAAATAACACTAACATTGGAAAACTTGTTCAATAACTTGTTGTTATACAAAGTTTGTTATAGCCATCTAGATCACTTTTATTTGTTGCATAGACTCTTGTAAATGTGGCTTAACTTGTTCAGAAATTGCCTTAAACAATTGAATCTTATTCTAGTGGATGCATGCTAATATTTTAGGGTAAATTGTTGCATTTCTAAACACTAATCGTTGTTGTTGTTGTAAATCATTTACTGTTGTCATATCATTGTTTACTGCTAGAAATTTACAACAACCATTACAATTTATATTGTCTAGTGTCTTAAAGAGGTATTAATTGCATGTTTTGGCTTTGAAATAACCACATATATGTTGCAAAATGTTCTTGTTCCGGGAAGGTACTCAAAAAACTTCATACCTCTTCAAATATCTTGACCTAGACCAATATTTAGGTGATCAATAGAGGGAGCAGTAGGATTGGCTACTATACTTGCTAGTTTGATCCCTTGAGGTCACCAAGGAAGCCTCCCTTATGGTGGACCTATTCCATCACTAAAACGAGGGAGGTTCTTACTAAGGTTACAGTGGTATCGTCTTCCAATGTTAGACAAGATTTAGGGACTTGTGGTGGGGCTTTGTACAAGTAAAAATACTGTGATAACATATCCTATTGAGGTGAATCCTACCCTAGACCAACAACTGATTGGGCGAGCCTGGAATCTCAAGATGTTTGGATCATTTTTTGGTACATCATGCTCTACTGGAAAAGTTCACTAGCTTTAGGTCTTGAGTGGATACTATCAGATTCTCAGACCATTATCATGTATACCTATAATTGTGCCTCGGTTAAGAAAAACCTAAGTCTCCTTTTAAATATAATCCATGTTGGTATACATAGGTGTATTTTCAAGAGCTTGTATAATATACTTGGAAAAAATTTGACGTTCATTCTGAGGACTCAACCTGTGCACAATTTACCAATTCTCTTTGATTAGTCAAGGAGAAAGTTGTCTCTTGGGATAGTGAGAGATATAATTCTAGGTACCGTTTGTTGATGGAGGCTGAGTGGTGATTGGAACATTTATATCAAGAACATCCTGCGAGTCTATACAATGAAGATGTAATGTCTAGGATCAAACAACTTGAGCTTCATAACAATAAGCTTCTTATGGACAAAGAGAAAGATTTGATAATCAAGAGTAGTCAAACTTGGTTGAGTTTGGTAGACCAGAACACAAAGTACTTCCATAAATTTTCCAACTTTAGGAAAATTCATAACATTATATGGGAATTGCTTGATGATGTTCGAAATAAGGTTAGAGAGTTTCAAGGGCTGGGAAACCTTGGTGTCAAACACTTTTCAAAAATATTTAGAGAAATTGAAAGAGATAACATATAATAAATCTTGAAGGTGGTATCATATTTCCCTAGAATGGTGGAAGCAAAGGATAATGAAGAGTTGTTTAAGGAGGTTTCTAGGGAGGAGCAGTTGATGGTTTTGAACTTATTTCAGAAGAATTGGAGTCTTCAGCCCGATAGGTGGCCAGTGGAATTATATTTGGATTTATTTAAACTTATAGGGGAAGATATTTTAGGGTTTGTGGAGGAGGTTAGGATGGAAGGGAAGGTTCCATGGAACCTAAATTCTACATTCAATGCCTTGATTCCTAAGAAGGATTTCCTAGAGAATTTTGATGGGTTTATAGCATTTTTTTTATGTAATTGTGTGTACAATATCATTTACAAATTCATATATGAGGCTTAAACCCCTTCTATATAGATGCATATCTCTAGAACATTTTGGTTTTTTAAAAGGGAGGTTGATCCATGAAGCTACAAGTTCAATCCAAGAAGGTCCACATTCCATCAAGCATTTGCATACCCCTGATACTATCATACAATTAGACATGTCAAAGGCCTATGATAGGGTCTCATGGATATACTTAAGACTCATACTAATACATTTGGGTTTCTCCCTTCCTTTGGTGAAGTTGATCATGGGTTGTGTGACATCTGCTTCCTTATTTGTGTTGATTAATGGGTGAGTTTCCCCATTTTTCAAGACAACTAGAAGGTTCTTATAGGGTTTCCCTCTGTCACCTTATCTCTTCTTGTTGGTAGAAAAAGGCCATGTTGATAAAAAAATTGATCACCTTAACTATCCTCTCTTTGCAGTAATAAAAAAAATTGATATCAGAAGAAGGAAATTTTGAATGATCATGTGTTCATGGTGTAGCCCTTGGTCTCAACTTCATCATTCATTTTTATGCAATCAAAATCTGAGTTTGTGTGACCAAGATACTTTTTTTTTTTCCAACTACCTGATCTTCCATGAAAAATCACTTCTTCCATGTGCAACACAACTGATTACTCTCCCCATTCTAAGTTTCTTCTCTTATACTCAGTCTCGGGAATACTTTCAGTCTCAAGAATACTTTCTCATATTCTCATAATTAGACTCATTCTCTTTGTATCATACTTAGTTTCACTTCTTCTCTTCTTATTTCATATTCCATACTTACTCACATTTTTTTTTTATGCTTCACGGAAGTTCACACTCCATTTCCCATCTCCCCTCTTATCCTATTCTTCCATACTCTTCTTGCTTAGTATATTTTCCTAAGTCTCCTTTCATCTCTCCTACTCCACGTACTCACCACACTCCACACCCTATCCCTCTACGCCACCATACCCCTTACCCCATGACCCACCACACTATACCCTCCATCCCCATCTCGCTTCAAGTCATATTCTCCCTTACTTAACATATTTTCCTTCTCGTCCTATTCTCCCTTACTTGACATATTTTCCTAAGTTTAATTCCAAGATTTTCCTAAGTTTAATTCCAAGACACATAACAACCTATTACACTAAGACACATGGAAGACATGGTAACCAATCGCATCAAGATACATGGAAACCAATTATACAAAGACAAATGGGCATTGATTATGTGATGACTTGTTGTTTATTGGGTGATGAATGGGCAATGATTGGGCGACCAAAATTTTCTAAGTCATGAAATTTTCTAAGGCACGAGAGCTAAGCTAAGACCTCCATAAGATCATTTACTTCACATGAATGATGTATAATGCATTTATAATATAAACACTATATGTTTCATCCACCACTATGCATGTGGGACTAAAAATATGGAATTAAAACAAGGGATTAGATTCATTCACGAACTAGATAGATGACTACTAAGCAACGATCTTTTGTAGCTTATAAATGTTGATCCAAATGTATGTTTGGGGCAAGCGATACCTTATTGGAAAGGAAATTTGACAAGGAAGAAAATGTGATAGGTTTAAATGGTTGAATTTGACCACCATTTTTCCAGAAATCAAAATATCATTCAACTTTGTTTTCATGAATTGCTAGGAAATCTGTTTGGAACCTCGACTTCCCGAGGCTATAAGTTGAGATCCAAAACTCCAAAATTTGATCAATAGGAGTTGGAAATTTGGAATGATGAATATTAATTGTAGAATGGTTTTTATGGCTAAGAAGTTACTTATCATGCTCATAAAATTAAAACACAATCCACTTTTTCCAGAGAGTCAACTTGAAAATTTTGGGAATAAAAGTTTATTAAATAACTTTTATAAAAGATGAAGTGGTTCCCATTTGGAGGCATGAACTTAAACAAATTAAATTCATTAAAAAACATTAAATCAAGCATTTATTGAATTATTTACTCTTTATTCCAAAAAGAGAAAGCACATGGGAACTTATAGAAGAACAAAAACCCTAATTACTTCAAACAAACATTGGGAGCAGATTTAAAAGAAAGAGAGCACCATCAAAAACAAGTTTAGAAGATCATCAAAGTAGGGTTTAGATCATCAAATATATCATTGTTCAACCATAAATACACAACCAACTCTCTGATCAACAAATAAAGATCTCCATTTTTCTTTCTTCTTCTTCTTCTTCTTCTTCTACACAGTTTCTCTCAAATATTTGTGTTTGTATATCTAAGATTGAGCATAAGGTTGAGTTTTTGAGTGTTTTTCCTTTTATTCTTCTAGGTATCTTCCTAAAAATATCAATAGGAGTATTTTACAACCATACATATCTGACTGATAAATGCAAGTCATGGTTGTCTAATTGATTCATGGAGGTTTAGTCTTTGCATTTGGAAAGCTTTATTTCTAAGAATTAGTCAATTTGTTTACTGAAACGCTTTGTAATGTTGAATATATTTTATGTATTAAACTCCAAAATGAACTACTTTGGGGCACGACTTTAATGATTTATCATACTTTGGGATTTATGAGTATGAGATTTTTGGAGTATGCCCATCAAATTATTTTCAGTTTTGAATGCAATACTCATTTATAGTTATCTGAAGTGATCAACACCATTTCACTCTTTTTCTTGTGAGAAAATATGGTTGCATATTCTACTTGCATGTGTTGTAGAGGGATATTATAATGAAGTTGTGCATATATTTATTTTGATATTGAAGCCTTTCTTCATCTTTTTTATTGTTAAGAAGATGCTTGGTCCATTTTCGGGCAAACTTTGCACTCAAGGAGAAATCTGGTTATCAAGAACCATTTTATATACAAACTAAAGCAATAAAGAATTAGGGTTTGTTGTTTATCATTCTCCCATTTGATAGTCCAGTCCAAGAATATCAACTACATATTTTAGACAAAAACAAAGGAGTACCATCTCTATAAAGACATGGGGGGATTTTTATCCTCGAGAGGTTGTTTTTGACATTTTGACCAATCTGAACATCAACATTTTGGTGATCATACTGGGGAATGATTTTTTTTCAAGAGATCTGATACTTTTTAAGGATCAAATATTATTGGAAAACTAGAAGTTGTTTGGTTGAATTTTTCAAAAAAGATCTAAATATTGATTTAAGATGAACCAGGTTCTTGAAAACCTTGTTCAAGGAGCATTAAATGGAATTGAAGACATATTGTTGAAGTTTTGGTCACAAATCAGTTGTGACAACTTCTATAAAACCAAATAACCATCCAAGATTTGGGAGGATGATCTCCCTGACAAATCCATCATCAAAACTCTAGATTTTAAAGAAAGATGCCATAGTGATTTCATTAAAAATATTTTAGAATTTCAAGAAGATTTACATGAAGATTCCTTCGAGGAGTTTCTTTCATTTTGTGAAGATATTTTTCCTTCCCCACCAATCCCAATAAAATTATTTCAAGATACAATAAAGGGAGAAGGCACCCAAAGAAAGAAACAGTTGCACACAAGTCCACTCAATTTGCAAGGAGAAGTTCATAACTTGCCAGATATTTTCATGGAAAAGTTTCCCATGTTCTTCAGAAATACTTTAGAGGATGCAGATAAACATTTGGTTAAGTTTGATAATTCTTGTGATATTTATAATGTGATTGAAATGATGTTGCATGCAAACTATTTGATGCAGGAGCATCGCCAACAAAACACAAGCACCGTGGAAGACAGCTGGGTGCACTGGCACACATTTTGAAATATTTTGAATTTCAAACCGATCAATGTATTAATGTGATATCTGAATTTTTTTTTTGAGTTATAAATGTCTTTAAATGTTCGAAGGCTCAGCCATCACATAAGGATGGTGGGGGGATGTATTTTGTTTTATGGATTGGATCACAGTATAGATTTGGAGCTTGCGCTCTCATCTGTCTGACGCAATATTTATTGTAATAGGCGTTAAGTAGTTGATATCATTTAATTCCATTTAAGATAGTGTAGAGTAGTTGGAGGGAATGCTCGAAGAGAGCCTCTTTGTATAAATCTTTGTAATATTTCCCAGTAAGGGTTGTTGTCAATCATTGTTGATAGTCGATAGTTGTTGTTGCGGCTGAATCTCATATGTAGATTGCCATTGTAAGCTAAGAGATGGGAGATGCAGAGAAAAGTTGTATGAATGTATGTAAGTTTCAGTTGGATGAATATAACAGAATAACATTGTCCCAAATGTGTGTATGGGTATGTTTCTATATGAATGAATGGTAGAGCTTCTGTTATTTTTCAAATTCTCTGTTATTTCTGCTCTTGAATCCATGACTGCATTTGCTTTGTTGAATGTATGAGTCATTGTGAAGAATATATAAGTTTAAATCATTTCTCTTCAGTGAGCGAGTGCAAGGTGTGCATAGTGTACGCAAGGAGTGCGTGACTGAGTTTGTTTCAACTCGAAATCTCAGAAGAGATAATGAAACTTATACGTATGCAAGGAGTGCATTAATGTCTGAAAGGAGTGTGTGACCGAGTTTTCAGACTCAAAATCTCAGGAAGGATAGTGAGATTCAGTCACGAGAGATAGAAGCAGTTGGAGAATAGTCGCAAGGAGTGTGAAATCATTCACAGAGGAGTCAATGTGGACGAAATTTTGTTGCAAGGTGTGCACATGCCAGGAATACGACTAAGTGTCGAAGAAATTGTTCAGAGGAACAAACCGAAGAAGGAAATATCATGAGGAAGAGCGGAATAAATATTCAAGGGAGAAGTTCCTGAAGTCTTCACTGAAATTCAGTGAATGAAAGATTCATTTTCGGAGGAAAGTGAATGATTCCAGACTGATAGATCTGGTGAAGTTGCAAGGAGGAAAACTGTGAATTATTTCGGTACTTTGGAGGCTCAACAAGTTGGGAACTTAATGGAAGGAGAGTCACGAAGTCTGAAGTCGCAATTCAATCATGACAGTTGATCACTGCGGAGCACGTGGAAATAGATTAAGGAGTTCAGGAATTAGAGAATCAGAGGTTGGGGGCGGAAGTCCTAGAAATTCGCAAAGTTTGAACTAGAGTGGGACGACGAATTTGAGGAGACGCGTGGCAGAAGTTCAAAACCTCAGAGAAGAGAGTTTTGGGAAAATTGAGGAACATATTCACTTTGGGAAAATTTGAGGAAACATATCTGCATTGACCGGTCCAATCGCTAAGAGATAGCCCCATCGATCATAGTCGTTCACTCATGGAAGAAACTCGCGGTGGGTAGAAACATTACCGTACCCGGTAAGGACCTAAGGAGTCACCGACTCAATGTTTCAATGATCCAAGACCGGGAGGTCAAGCATACCTTGCAGAGGTAGGGGTGTTTGTGCTGCAGCGGTATCAAGATGAATACATACAATTGACTTTTGTAGGAGAAGGATAACCAAAGACAATTCCTTGATAAAAGACGGTATTAATCCACCTATAGCCAACATAGCTATGGAAAGTGGGATATGAGATAATTACATGAGAGGTTGGATGCCATGGAAACATCACAAAGGAGAGCCTTACGTCGAGACGTCAGTGAGGTAGAAATAAAAAATGTAGAAGTCAAAGAATAAGTTGTGGATGAGGATGTTATGGAGGAACACTTGCTAAAAGAGGTTGTCAAATTAGGTGCCAGAGCAAAGATTGACATCCCTATGTATGAATGAAATTTAGACACAAAAGAATTTCTTGATTGGATAAGAGCATGACAAGGCATTTCGACTATGAGGATACCGAAGAGGATAAAAAGGTAAGACATGTGCTATCACTAGGTTGAAAGCGCGACATGCAACACCTGCGGGTGGGATGAACCGCAGTCTACGTACGAAGCTTAATGAAGCTAAACAAAAGTACTCCACATATGACAAAGAGTTCTACGCCATAATCCAAGCATTGGAAGAAACATAGACATTTTCATCTTGAAAATTCAAAAGAGTTTTGTTTTGTATAGCGCATAATCATAAGCCAGTAATTCATAATCGTATTTATAGTTAAACCATAATACATGCTAAGTGGATGGAGTTTATGCAAAATTTCACCTTTGTCTATAAACATATTTATGGAAATACTAATAAGGTTACATTTACTGGAGCAGGAGAATTTTAATTATGAAGGAATTTCCAGTCAAGACCTTGGGTTTGATCACCCAAGGAGATGTATCACAATGATCTTGGATTTTGAGAAGCATATGAAGCATGTGTGAATCTTGTGCTCGGAGACATGCCAATGGGTCGAATATCTGATTCAGGATGGTTGTTGTTCAAAGGATGCTAGTTGTGCATACCGAGATGCTCGATGAGGGAGAATTTTGTTGAAGGAAAAACATAGCTTAGGTCTAGTCAAAACACTTCAAACATGACAAACATTCGCCCAAATAGCCGCCTCATAACAATACGTGCATGAGAGTGGAGGTAAAGAGATTTGTGAACAACTGTAAGATTTTTCAGTATGCCAAAGGAAAGAAACAAAACATCAATAATCCATTGCCTACTCCGCAGAGGCCTTGGGATGCAATAAGCATGGATTTTGTGGTTGGATTGCAAAGGGCACGAGAGGAAATGATTCCCGCTCGCATGGCACGCATTTTCAAGATGGCACACTTTATCCCATGCCGTAAGACCGTTGATGCAACACATGTTGTGAATTTGTTTTTCTCGAGAGGTTGTGAGACTTCATGATTTACCCAAGAGTATTGTTTTGGATAGGGATATCAAATTTGTTGGTAATTTCGGAGGACGTTGTGGAAAAGCATAGGGATGTGAGTTGCTATCTTTTAGTTCTCAGATATCATCCACGACGGATGGACAAACCGAAGTGGTAAATAGAACTCAGGATATTTGTTGAGGAGTTTTGTTCAATCGAACACTATAGTCGGATCGTGATTCTAGCATAAGACGAAGTTCGTGACATATAATGACCTCGAAAAGGGAGAATCGGGAAAATCTCCATTTCAAATCGTGGTATGGAAATGAATCTAAGAGGAGTTTCAGAGTTAAGGGATTTGAAACAAAGTGAGTTTAGAAGAGCGGGAGCCAAAGATTTTGTTGCAGAGATGCATGAACTTCACAATCAGATCAAGGAGGAGTTGAAGAAGAGAAACAATGAATACAAGTGCATAGTTGATCAACACATGAGAAAACTTGAATTTGAAGTTGAAGATCAAGTTCTAGCACATATAAGGAAAGAAAGATTCCCAAGAGGAACATATATAACAAACTCAAGTTGAAAAATAGCCATGTAAAATCTTGAGGAGATTTCCATGAAAGAAACGATTAAGGGAGTTAGAGTTTCCGGCATGTGGGAATATCACCCATATTCAACATTTTAGATATGTACCCTTACAGGGAAGATGGAACCAAAAGAGATGAAGATCAAAGAAATATTCAGTGGGAGAAGAAGATGCCCCGAAGTGGTGAATCCATGTGGCATGGAAAAGATCATAGATCAAATAATTGGTAAGAATACTCGAAGGAAAACATATTTTGAATAATTGGTAAAATGGAAAGGACACCAAATAGAAGATGCCAATTGCTAATGAAGCTGTGATCCGTACATGGAAGATTGCGCTATCTCATGAAAAGGAGTTCATGAACTTTTCAGCCAAAGGAGTATGATGCGTATATCGCCAAAACACGCATGGAAGATGTACTAGGTGCACTAGTGCACATTTTGAAATATTTTGAATTTCAAACCGATCAATGTATTAATGAGATATCCGAACAAAACTTTTTTTATAAATTTTAAATGTTTGAAGGCTGCTTCATCACGTAATATCGGTGGGAAATGTATTTTGTTTTATGGATCATATCACAAGATGCATTTGAGCCATTTCATACTTTATCCGATTGACACAATATTCTATTGTAATAGGTGTTGGCATCGGCGGTGATTTAATTCCATTTAAGCATAGAGTATTTGGAGGGAATGCTTGAAGAGCACCTCTTTGCATAAATATTTGTAATATTTTCCAATAAGGGTTGTTGTCAATTGCTGTTGATAGTCGATAGTTGTTGTTGCGGCTGAATCTCATATGTAGATTGCCATTGTAAGCTAAGAGTCAGGATATGCAAAGAAAGTTGTATGAATGTATGTAAGTTTTAGTTGGATGAATATAAAAGAAGAACATTGTCCCAAATGTGTGGCATTTTCGTGTCTATCTGAATGAATAAATTGTAGGATTTATGTTTACTTGCAATTCTCTATTATTTCTTCTCTTGAATCCATGACTACATTTGCTTTGTTGAATGTATGATCACTTTGAAGAATATACATTCTTTTCAATCATTTCTCTGGAGAAGGAGTGCAAGGTGCGTATAGTGTCCGCAAGGAGGCGGATTGAGTCCGAAGTCAATTCGAAAGCTCAAGAGAGCAGTGAAACTTTATAATGCATGCAAGGAGGAATTAATGTTTGATCTAAAAATGAAGAAGACTTGAAATCTCTAAATTATTGTAGTAAAATGTTATGTGTTAAAAGCAAATGATCAACTTTGCAACACATAAATTAAAGGATTACCTATGAAAATTACACATAGACAGAGCATAATCAATGAACATAAGCAACATAAACACAAATAATTGATAAAGGAGTTCACCCCTTTGGGCTACATCTCCGGTCCAACTCCAAATGGATCATTATTATTAATTGATCAAAGTGATAAACATGTCTTACAATGCTCAAACTGACCATCCGACTACTCCAATGGCTTCAGAAATTCCAAAAACCCCTAGATGGGATCTTTCGGCACCCCAATCGTCAAAAACGAGGAAGCTAGGCCTCCTCGAAGTTCCCCTTCAAGCTTGTTGTCTCTCGGTGATCTACAAAACACACCCTTGTCAAATGAACTGGCACACACACAATATATAGAGTAAAAACCCAGCTATTAATCGGGCCAACCGGCAAGCCAACGGTGTAAATCGTAGGACGGTTAAGGGCTCGCCAGCCGCTAACTGCCTAGCACCTGGGCATGTGGATGTCATATGACCTTGCGTATTGGCAAAAACGACTAACTATTTGAAACCGTTTTAAACACCCCACGCTCTAGGTCATGGTCATATGTATAATCCATAACGAATCGAAGCTCCATACAACTCACTTCCCATGTGATATGTGGTCACATGCACACCATAGAACCGCATGGTTTACATTTGAAAACATATGTGAAATACTCCACGCGCCTTCTAACAAAGGCATGGTCGTATGTATGAATAGAACCACTGGCTGGGGCTAAGCCCCGACCTCGGACCGCCACACATTGGCCATGTTAATTCAAATAACAAAGCTCGTATAAAATTGAAGCAAGGCATAAACGAGCAGTCCGGTTGGTAGGACGGGTCTTTGGTGAAGGCGCTTATGCAGAGGTCCTGGTCGAACCCTGGCACCTGACTCAAATATATTTTGACAAACAACAACAACAATACTGGTGCCATCGGATGCCTACGATTAGCCACGTATAACCCAATCATTTGACCAAACAATGCCAAGTGGTCAAGATATCATTCACTCCCTAACCCAACCAAAATCGCTGATGTCACCGCACGGACCGCATGCTGAGCACCATTTTTTTTTTCCTGCTTGACTTTATGAACAGATCGCAATATCTTCCCTATGTCCAGCTTTTGAGACTAAACGGATTGTATCGGGTTCGCGAACGATGAGGCTCTATGCTCTCAACCGGCTTGAAGTGATTCCAAGCACTTGAATTTTTGAGCAAAATTTGATCTCCTCGATCACACCCTCACTGGGAAGCTTTGGACCTCCAAAAGACTATTATTTTCAATCTATGAAGATGAGGGTAAAGTTCCTCACCCTTTCAACCTCAATCCACTTTGCCTTACTCAGTTTTCTACCTTTAAGACCAACCCAAACATAACCAACATTTCTCGCTTTTAAAGTTCGTGATTCTCCTCGCCAAGGATGGTGGCTCTCTCAGCCTGTAAGATATTCTGGAGAAAAAAATCATCTATGGAAGGAATCTGAACATTCTCTTCTTGACTACCAATCAATGGAGGCTCATACAACTTCACAAATTTCAACATTAACAACTCCGTGCATACATCTGCATATATGTAGGTAAATCTAAACGAAAAGCATTGTTACCAATCTTGTCGATAATCTTGAAAGGACCATATCGAATTGTTTCTCGTCCTTTTTACCTTCTCCTTTAAGCTCTCCTTAATGATGTAAAGCCAAACTTCACTTCCAAACTGAAATCAAGTGGATCAACATCGACAGTTTGGCTACTTCTCGCCTTGTAATTGGTCCGGAATTCCTTTCCAACCTTTGCACCACTTGATGTATCGACCTAATTTGTTCAATGAACTTTTCTCAGCTCTTATCAATATGACATTGACCATCGACAACAATATCTTTCCCAAAGATAAAATCTAAAGGAGACTTGGGGAAAATAGCCAAAACATGCTTCAAATGGAGACGCTTGAGTCGGCAGTGCTTAGCTTGGATTGTAATGCGATGTTGAATGTTAGTAAAAATGCTCATCCAAAAGTTTTAGGATGCTTCTTGCTACAATAAGTACCTAAGAAGATGCACCAATCGCACGATTTACCACCTATGTCTGACCATCTGCTTGCGGATGAAAAGCTGTGCTTTTTTTTAATCTTGGTGTCCATGAGTGCCTACAAACTCGACTAAAAATTTCCAACAAATCGAGAACTCATCGTAAATAATGGATTTAGGCAATCCAAAATGGACCTAAACATTTTGAAAGAACAACCGTATGCTGCTTGTTCACAGAACCTCGCTTAGTACAAGGCATCAAAATACACATTTTTCTAAATCGACAATCACAACATAAAGATAATCATGATTTTGTTCTCACATAGGTAAACTTCACCTACAAAATCCATGGAAATACTTTCCCAAGGTCGAAGGAACTGAAGGGAGTATACAAACCCAACTGGACAGGTTTACTTTGTGGCAATACTAACTAACATCCTCGTTACATCGTGGAAACACTTTCATTCATCTTAGGCCAGAAAGGGCATTCTTTGAAAAATTAGTCATTGTCTTGCCTACACAAAAGTGACTAACAATAAGAGAAGAATGGGCATCTCTTATAATGTTGATTCTTCCTCCCTGTGGAATACATTAAATCCGCCAAGATGATACAAGAGATTATTATGTACATGATAATCCAATTTCAACATGGTTAGAGTGGCACAAAGTTTCATACACTTCTTTGAAATCAGATTCAAAGCATATTTCTCCACATAACTTTCATGCATTATAGGACTCTAACCATGTTGAAGAATAACCGGAGCACTAATAATAGGCCTTGAAAAGCATATCATCAACGACTTTGTTAAAAATGCCCTTCTTATACCCCACTAACCAAATGAAATCATGAAGAAACCCATTGTATAATTGCTTGCATCTAAATCATCAATTCTATGAAGAGGAAAGCAATTCTTTACTGTAATCCTGTTCAAAGTTCTCCCCGAATCAACACACATACACGCCTAATGTACCATCTTTCTTTTGAACTAACACAATTGGAGATCCACATGGCGTAAGAACTCTTTGGTACAATACCCCCTTTGTCGAGTAACTCTTGAATTTGTTTTTAATCTCAACATTTTCCATAACTCCATATATCTCTATACATTCCAATGTTTGGAAGCGGACAATCTTGTTGTAACTCAATTTCATGTTGGATTCCTCTTCGGAGGCAACCCCTTAGGCTATTTAAAAATTCTTAATTACACCGATTAACAACTCTAAATAGATCGATTTTAACTTCTAGGCCAACCTTGAAATGCTCTCGCTTTCAACATCAACTTTTCAGGGCTTTGATCATTAAGAGAACAAAATTTTACTAGCATTAACTAAACTCTTCATTTGTCCCGCATTTACTAGTGATAAATTCATCTCTTTGTGTGGGCTCTAATATCGTAATTCAAACCCCATCTTTAAACAAAATGGATACTTATTCTCATGATGATGAAAAATAAATTTTCTATCATATAAATACCTGCTCTGACACAATACCACAAATATCCAACTGAATCACATCAAGCTCACCCTCATCAACTTTATTCTGTGTGTTGATAGCAAACCCAGTTTACACTATTGTTACTTGTAACTTAGCATTATCACATATCCAACCAAGAGGGTATGGCTTAGGATGTGAAATTGTTTCCAACTTAAGTTTCTAACGGGCCGTAAATAAGGTTTGCTTGAGATCCATGATCAAATAGAGTGCTCCATATCTTAGTATGCTTTGAAACAACCCTTTACATGGAAAAGTTCAATTCTTGCTTTTTCTGTTGAGTTACATTGACATTATTGTTACTTGAAGAACTAGTGCTTGCATAGAACCATTACCTTGATGACCCATGGTTGTGATCTCTGCTTCATCGCACTTAATCAAACCCTAAATCATGTTGGAATAAATTGCAATAGCCTTTGACTTCCCTTTGTTGTTGTTGCCAAACTTTTTGGTCTTTCAGATGAAGTTTCCAACAATGAAGTCTCATCATGGCCATCTTTGTACAATGTTTACATGTGTGATGTTTTCATCCGGCCTTTTCTCAACAACAACATTCTTTCCTACTGTCTGAACTTCTTCCCTTTGTCTCCATGGTTTAAAGTCTTCTTGTTACTCCCTCATGAGTATGATTTCTTCCTCTTACTTCCAAATGAGTAGCCTGCATAACAAACTTCATCTAGATTCTAAGGATTAAACATAGAGTATAATATGTCTCAAATAATCCATGTAAAGCTCCAATATATTTGAGCAAAGTTTCCCCGAGAAGACAAATCTAATTCCAAACCAATCTCTTCTCCTAAATTCCCGAGTAAAGATTTTAACACTCGGTCCTTTAGCTTGTCTTGCTAAAATTTTGCCATTCCATAGTTGCTTTTTGTTTATATTCCAATGGATAAAATTGCTTTTTTAATTACATAATGAATCATTCCAAGAAACCGCACCTTACCCATGCTTTTCATATCCCCTCCCTCGACAGTCTTTGATTCCCACCAAACAAGTGTTGCACTATCCAATCTTAACGTAAGTCAATTTGGTTTCATCATCTTGAATTTTTGTATTCTACAATATACTCAATTTGATTTATCCAATTATCTAACTTGTCACATTAACTTCTCCATTGTATATATTGGCAATTCAAATTTTGTATCGCTTTCTTAATGAAGGAATTTTATGGGTTGAGTTTTACTATGTCCCTTTGGAGAATTCGAAGAGGTCTTGAACCGGGTAGGAAGAAGAAGAAGAAGTTAAAGAAGAAGAAGATGGTGGAGAGGCAGGAGAAGCACCATTCCCTCCATCGCTTCCTGGAGTCTTTGTCACCACTGCTTCCTTTATGCCTTGAAGGGTTGGATACTTCACCTCATGGCTAACATGTTCCTTTCCATCAATATCTCATCATCTCTCTCATCTCCATGACAACCTTCAGATGTTCATCCTCTCATAGAACACATTCATGACTTTCGAGCCATACTTGGTGAATGCCTCCTCGAATCCTTATGAAGGAAGGTATATGCTTCCTCCCACGATGAGAATGGCCGTTGACCTTATCCTCTGTGAGTTTCAACCTTGTGAGTATCAGTAGAAAACAAAACTTGCAAACAATCAAGTCTCAAAACCAAAGGTTCGGATACCAACTTGATCTAAAAATAAAGAAGACTTTAAAAACTTGAAATTAGTCAAGTGAATTTTATGTGTTAAAAGTAAATGGATCAACTTTGCAACACATAAATTAAAGGGATTACTATGCAAAATACACATAGACAACAGCATAATAAATGAATATAAGCACATAAACATATCAATTGATAAAGGAGTTCACCTCTTTGGGTTGTCTCCTCGGGTCCATCTTCCAATGGATCATTATTATTAATTGCCTGTGCGATCAAAACATACCTGCTAATGCCTGCAAACTGACCAACCACCACCTAATGGGTTTCAGAGGCCCAAAAACCCTATCCGGGTTTTTCTTTAATTCCCAACTAATAAAAAATTGAAGAAGTTAGGCTCCTGGAAGTCCCCCTTCAAGTTTATTGCCTCTCGAGATCTGGCTACAAAACACACCTTGTCAAATGAACCCGTCACTACAGTAATATATAGCGTAAACTCTGATCAAGTACAACCGTATAACGGTGTAAATCAGAGGGACGGTTATGGTGCGATAAAATTTCTAACCTAAGACTGCTGGAGGTCATATGACCTCAGATAAGTGGCACAACTATTTGAACCGCTTTTAACTTCGGCCCGTCGTATTATATGTATAATCCATAATTTAACGAAGCTCCATATTAACTCACTTCCATGTGGATATGTGGTCACATGTACACCCATAGCACCATCGGTTTACATTTGAAAAACATATGTGAAATATCTACGCCACTTTTAACAAAGGCATGGTCAGATGTAAGGAATAGGTGGAACTATATCGGGTCGGGATAAGCCCCTACCACCCCCGCCACACATTACAATATGTCAATTCAAACCCACCAAACTAATCCATCCCTATATAGAGGTCCTGGGTCGTGAACTCAATTTACCCAAATATATTTTACAAACAAATGAATACCGGTGCCACGTGGTACCCAATCATTTGACCAAACAATGCCATGTGTCAAGATACCATTAGACCTCAACTGCCAACCAAATCGCCACGTTGGTCTGCATAAAATGCACAAATAACACCATTTTTTGTCCGCTTGACTTTAAGGAATAGATCGCACATCTTCAAGCCCCGACGTCCGCTTGAGACAAACGAATTGCGCTATTTGCAACGATCAGGCCTATGCTTCCTGTCTGGTTTGGAAGCCGACCAAGCACTTTGAATTCTTTGAGCAAAATTTGATCCCATAATCAATGTTCGCATGAGTGTGTGATGCATTTTTTTCAGACTTGAAAGTTCAAGAAGGATAGTGTGATTCAATCACGAGAGATAGAAGTGTTAAGAACAGCTCGCCATCAAGGAGTGCAAATTCATTCACAAAGGAGTGAGTGTGGATGAAAGTCTATTGCAAGGTGTGCACATGCCAGGAATATGACTAAGTGTCGAAGAGATTGTTCAGAGGAACAAACTGAAGAAGGAAAGCTCAGGAGGAAGAGAGGCATAAATATTCAAGGGAGAAGTTCTTGAAGTATTCATTGAAAGTTAGTGAATGAAAGATTCGTTTTCGGAGGAAAGTGAACGATTCCAGACCGATAGATCTGGTGAAGTTGCAAAGAGGAAAACCATGAAGTATTTTGGTACTTCAGAGGCTCAACAAGTTAGGAACTTAACAGAAGGAGAGTTGCAAAGTCCGAAGTCGCGATTTAATCATGATCGTTGATCACTGCGGAGTACGTGGCAATGGATTAAGGAGTTCGGGAATTAGAGAATCAGAGGTTGGGGGTGGAAGTCCTAGAAATTCGTGAAGTCCGAACCATAGTGGGCCAACGAATCTGAGGAGACGCATGGAGAAAGTTTGGAACCTCAGAGAAGAGAGTTTTGGGAAAATTGAGGAACAGATTCAGAATATTCCCTAATTCTGAATCGCAAAGAGATAGCCCCACGGTCATAGTCGTGGTCACTCATGGAAGAAATCTATGTGTGTGGGTAGAAAAGTTTCGGGTACCCGCAAGGACCCAAGGAGTCGCTCGGACTCAGTGTTTCAATGATCCAAGACCGGGAGGTCAAGCATCCCTTTGGAGGGAAGGGGGTTTGTGCCACTGTTTATCTTAAATCTAAAGGAAAATGCTAATGAATGGTATTATTCATTGTTGTCTGGAACCATCACTAGTTCAAATGTATTATAAAATTCATTTGTCGAGAAATATTTCCCAAGAAAAGATCTATATTCCTTTTTCTTGAAGTTGGTTGAAATCCAGATGAACGAGGAAGAGACAGTCAAAGATTTCACTTTAAAATTTATGGAATTCCTTCATAAGATTCCTCAATAAATGTTTCCAAACAATATCATAATTTTTTGTTGTTATGAAAATGATTTGCCTGTGAATCTGAGAATTTTATTGAAGCAACAAGGAAAGTGCAGTTGGAAAGAATTAATGCAACGAGTTGAAGTCATTGAAATAAAAATTCATGAAACCAAAGCTAATCTATTAATCTTTCCAATATTTTTCCAAGACAATGGAGTAATGGATTTAGAAGAAAAAATTGATGAAATATATGGTTTTTTTTTTTAGATCATATTCGTGAAACTGAAAATGAGAACCCTAAAGTTTCAATTCAAGAAGAATACCATCTTCTACATCCTCCATTCGAGGGAAATTTTGACATCTCATGTGCTCAATTTGAAAGTGATGATCATAATGAGTTTAAAGATGAATTTAAAGAACCTCCACTAGATGTACACAAGGATTTCATTCAATATAATCACGATGAAAACGTTGCAACATATTTTCAAATGGTATAGCTAGTTTATACAAAGCCACAAGAGGAATGTCTACATTGGATGAACATAAGTAATGGTAAAATTCATCACAATACATTAGACTTTTATGATGTTGATTGCTTGTCTGGAGCAGAGTTTAATGAAGAAGATATCTTCCAAGCATAAAAAGAAGGGAATTTGCAACAAGAGGTTCCATGGATGGTATATATATATTTTTTAAGATAATGAAATGTTTGATGAACAACAAAAGATATCCCTACAACTCTCCACAAATATTCAACAACAATTTATCTTTGCAACCTCACCATGGAAACATGGTCATTGCACGAAGGAAGAATTCTTTCAAGACATAACCAATTAATTAAGAATGTTGGATGTGGTTGGGGATAAGGAGAAAGATGAAAATATTTTCAAGACATAACCAAATATTGCAACACCCATGAGAAACCGAGACTTGACTTTATTGAATCATGGTTCCAAAACATTGTTGGCCAAACAGTGCAATTAGATTTTGGGCACATCTAGATTATTTTTACTTCAATACATTTCGGGCACGCTCTTGAGTCCCAGGGATGATTTTAAGGATGAAAATTTATATTAAAATGTAGAAACGTGGGCTAATATTACTAGTCCTTAATATGCAAAATGTAAAATGTTTGGCGATAGTTTTGTAAAAATATTCAAATTTCTAAGGATTTTATATAGTTTCTACAAAATTTTGGCAATTTATAAGGTAAATTTTTTTTATTTTATGGAATTTGGGCTAATCATTTTTAGAAAAAATGGAAATTAGCGATTCTTTTTTGGGGAAAAACCATGGAAATTAGCCCATTTGCGAAATTTAGCCCCTAAAATCATCTATGCGAGTCTTAACTTTTTGATAGAATCTCGATATGTTCCCCAATTATGGAGTTCATTCCAAAGATCATTTGGATGCTTCAATGGCTCCATTGGAAATCTAATTACACTTGAAAAGTGTCCCTTTCCTCCAAGTGGGTTAGGGTAGGTAGATCTTGTTTGTACATAGTTTGTTTGTTCAATCAAAGTTTTGCATAGTAAAGTAGTTGCTAGATGAAGATAATATTTGAAGATGACTCCATGGCCCAATGGAGAAGGTATCTAGTCTAATTTTGGTGTTCTCAGCAACCCATAGGGATTCACCGTCCTATAGTTGGAGCCAGTTGTCGATAAAAAAAATTGATCACCTTGATTTTATTCTCTTTGGAGTAATAAAAAAATTGATATCAGAAGAAGGAAATTTTGAATGATCATTAGTTCATGGTGTATCCCTCAGTCTCATTTTCATCATGTATTTTACATAATCAAAATATGAGTTTGTATGACCAAGATACTTATATTTTTTTCCAACTACCCGATCTTCCATAAAAGAGCACTTCTTCCATGTGCAACACAGTTGATTGCTCTCCCCGTACTATGTTTATTCTCTTATACTCATTCTTGGTAATACTTTCTTATATTATTGTACTTAGACTCATTCTCTCTTGTTTCATAATTAGTTTCACTTCTTCTCTTCTTATTTCATCTTCCATACTTAGTCTCATTTTTGTTTTGTTTTATGCTTTGCGAGAGTCCACACTCCATTTCCCATCTCCCCTCTCACTCCCAATCCCCATCTCCATCTCCCCTCTCATCCTATTCTTCCATACTCTCCCTAATTAGTATATTTTCCTAAGTCTCCTCCCATATCTCCTACTCCATAGACCTGCCACACTCCACATATTATCTCTCTCCCACATACCCACCACATTCCACACCCTATCCCCCTACCTCGCGACCCACCACACTCTTTAACCCATCTCCTCCCACATCTCCTACCCCATGGACCCACCACACTCCACACCTTATCCCTCTCCCACATACCCACCACACTCAACACCGTATCCGCCTACCCTGCGACCTGCCACACTCTCTAACCCCGCCACACTCCACTCTCCATCCCCATCTCCTTTCTCGTCCTATTCTCGCTTACTTAACATATTTTCCTAAGTTTAATTCCAAGACACATGAAAAACATGGTAACCAATCACATCGAGACACATGGAAACCAATTACATTGAGACACATGGGCGTTGACTAGGCGATGACTTGTTGTTGAATGAGCAATGAATGGGCAATAATGGGGCGACCAAAATTTTACTAAGTCTTGAAATTTCCTAAGGCATGAGAGTTAAGATAAGACCTCCATAAGATCCTTTACTTCACATGAATGACATGGAAGGCCTTTACGATATAAACACTATATGTTTCTTCCACCACAATGCACATGGGACTAAAAAGGCGAAATTAAATCAAGGGATGAGATTGATCCACAAACTAGATCGATGGTTGTTGAACAACGATCTTTTGAAGCTTGTAACTCTTGATCTAGATGTTCATTTGGGGCAAGAAATACCTCGTTGGAAATATGATTTGACAAGGAAGACAATGGGACAAGTTTCAATGGATGAATTTGGTTATAATGTTTATATAAATCAAAATATCAGTCAGCTCTAATTTCATGAATTGTTGGGAAATCTGTTTGGAACCTAGACTTCCCAGGGCTATAAGTTGAGATCCATAATTTCAAAATTTTCTCAAGAGGACTCGTTGGAAATAAAGAATGATGAATATAAATTCTATAATGGTTTCCATGGCTGAGAAGTCACTTATCTTTCTTAGAAAATTAAAACACAATCCACTTTTTTCAGATAGTTACCTTCAAATTTTTGGGAAAAAAAAGTTTATTAAATAACTTTTATAAAATATGAATTAGGTCCCATTTGGAGGAACAAACTTCAATGAATTGAATTCATTAAAAATCATTCAATCAAGAATTTATTAAATGATTTACTCTTTATTCCAAAACCCTAACTACTTCAAATAAGCATTGGGAGCATATTTAAAAGAAAGACATAAACACTAGAAAAAAGGTTAGAAGATCATCAAAGCAGGGTTTAGATCATCAAAGATAGCATTGTTCATCCATCAATTTGCATCCAACTCTTTGATAAACAAATAAAGATCTTCATTTTTCTTGCGTCTTCTTCTACTACATAATTTCTCTCAAATCTTTGTGTTTGTATATCTAAGATCGAGCACAAGGTGGATTTTTTGAGTGTTTTTCCTTTTATTCTTCCAGGTCTCTTCCTAAAATGATCAATAGGAGTATTTTACAACCATACTTATATGACTGATAAATCTAATCCAGGGTTTTCTAATTGATTCATCGAGGTTTAGTCCTCGCATTTGGAAAGCTTTATTACTGAGCATTAGTCAATTGGTTTACTGAAATGGTTTGTAATGTTGAATATCTTTTATGTATTAAACTCCACACAGAACTACTTCAGGGAATGAATTTAATTATTTCTCAGCATGATATTTTTGGAGTATGCCCATCAAATTATTTTCAGTTTTGAATGCAATACTCATTTAAAGTTCTTTGAATTGATCAACACCATTTCATTATTTTTCTTTTGAGAAAATATGGTTGCATCTTCTACTTGTATGTGTCGCAGAAGGATGTTATAATGAATATGAGCATATATTTATTTTGATATTGAATCCTTTCTTCATCGTTTTTACTATTAAGAAGTTGCTTGGTCCATTTTCGGGCAAAGTTTGCACTCAAGGAGATATCTAGTTATCAAGAACCATTTTCTATACAAACTAAAGAAATAAAGATTTGGGCTTTGTTGTTTACCATGTTGGATTACTGAGAGAGGGGGTGAATCCATAATAGATCAACTCAATCCTTTTTAACCATGGTATATAAGTGTTGTTTATTTTTGTGATCAATTTACCAATATCATTCAACAAGTGTCGAATAAATAAACCATGATCAATGAGAAATCATTCACATACATAGTACACCAATATTTTTATGTGGAAACCCAATGTGGGAGAAAACCACGGAACAATTTTTCTTATATGTCTTTAAGAATTACATTCGTTGGAAGCACCAACTTCCTTTGTTCTCCAACTGCAACTGGAAGGAGGCTCCAACTCCCTATATTTTCAGGCTACAACCTGAGGGAAGATCCAACTACCTAATTCTCTGACTACAACTAGAAGGAAGCTACAACCCCCTATGTTCTCCGTCTACAACCAGAAGGTGGCTACAACCACCTATCCTTACCCCATCCAACCGCCCTAAAATATAACTATCAAATAACTGATGAAACCACTACCACATTGTCACTGTGAAATATACCATTGTAAACATGTACCAATCTGTGCCAACAACCTGTAACCAACCTGTACCAATAACCTGTAGTCAACTTGTAACAAATTGTACCAAACAACCTATAATCAACCTGTACCAATAGCATATACCAACATATACCAACAACATGTACCAATAATATCCTCAATAGATCAGATCTAATAACATAGATCTCATACCAAAATCAAAAGAATACCACTCAAATCATGTGCATATATGTCTCTCTAGTCACGTGCCATACATTTACATACAATCGTAATCATGTGTAATAAACCCTCACATGGACTAGACATCAAACCCTCATTAATATGCAACCTCAAACTAAACCAACAAATTCAACAACACATCACAACCAAAATCCCTCAACCATGTACCAAGAAATACAAGATATGCATCAACACTCAACCCAACAAGATGTATCAATAATAAATACCAGACATACCAACACTGTATTTCTGTAGATTTAGCTCATACAATAAGTTCCATACAACCAACAACCTCTCTAGGGAAAATCCTCAATCTCCCATAACGATATCTCATGTAGACAACAATATCCAACTACACATAACAATATGACATACCTTTTGAACTTGTAGATAGATCTATTATACTTGATCATTATAAAACTTCCTAGGAACTTGCTTTCAGACTCTAAGGACCTGACATCCACATCTACTCAAGTTTTCATGACCTTTTTAGATGTACGTGACATGTCCTCTTTCAACCTGTGGATGTACGTAACATGGCCTTCTATGGCCGGCATATGTATGCGACCTGGCCTTCTACATCCCGTGTACAGCTTCAGAAAACTAAGGTTTTTCTGAAACTCTGCAACTCTGAAACTTTCATCGTTAGTCCTCCTTTGCAACCTCAGACTTGTGTAACTTCATATGTATCAATGAGTACCTGCAATAAGCCTTTCACACAATAATAGATATTCATTGTGCTCAATAGGTGCTAATAGGAGACCCTTGCTCTCTTATTTATACTCTCCAAGTAGCTTCCTCTAGGGGTTATCTTCTAACTTTTTTACCCAACTTCCTTATTTTATGGATAACCCACTTCTAACCACTTTTCCACTTACAACTACTATATACACAAATAGTAAGCTCACCACTTCTAGTTGCAACTAATTTATCTTTAATTATTTTCTTTTTGCAACAACTTAACTCATGATTAACTCCTAGTTACAACCACTTTGACTAGTAAACTTCTTCTAGGAGATTCTAGAATAAATTGACTTTTTTTACCTTCTAAGGGCTTCTAGATAACTCACGAGGGTTCTCCAACTTCACTAAGCCATATCTCCTCAACCGTGAGGAACTACGTGATGTACCACATTTCACCAGAAACAAAATGACATGTACTATCCATCTAGAATAGTCTCACTTGCAAATTCATTGATCTTCATTACATTATTCCTTAACCAAACTTGGGTTCCTTAACCACACTATTGGGGCTACCGAAATTTTCTACCGGACTTTCTTCAAGAGTTGACATCAATGACAACCAAACCAATTAATCAACAATCTCCCCCTTTCGAATTGATGGAAACACTCTGATGCAAAATTGAAGTCATGTCACTCATGCTCCCCTTGTGACCATTGCTCCCCCTCGAATCATGCCTATGTGATCTCTCTCCAAGCGTCTAACTCTCTCTCCATGCATCTGATGAATCTCTCCCCCTTTGAAATCAATGGAAAATGTAACTTCCCGTCAAGGTTGCTCCCCCTGACTGAACTGTCCATGGGGTTGCTCCCCCTAACTGAACTCTCTCTAAGACTACTCTCCCCGAAATTGAACTATCCTCTTTATGGTGCTTCCTCATGTATAAGAATAGCATTCAAAATTCATTATGGGGAAAAAACTATGCTAAGTTTCTGGCGAAGATACTCAAAATCTTCCCTTGGAAGCAGTTTTGTAAAGATGTCTGCAATCCGTTCTTTGGTCCCAACATACTCAACTGGAATGTTCTTTTCTACAACCTGCTCCCGTAGAAAATGAAACTTGTTTGGAATGTGCTTATTCTTGGAGTGCATCATTGGATTCTTTGAGATACAAATGGCGCTTATGTTATCACAATATATCAGAATGGGCTCATCATACTCAACCTGTATCTCTGTTAATGTTTGTTTCATCGATAGGACTTGTATAGAACATGATGTTGATGCTATATACTATGCTTCGGTTGTAGACAATGATAGTGATGATTGTTTCTTGCTTATCCAAGATACCAAAAACTCACCCAAGCAGAACGCTTCTCCACTTATACTTCTTCGCTAATCAATGTAACCTACCCAATCTGCATCTGTGTAGGAAATAAGTGACGTATCCTTTCCTTCTGGATACCATAATCCAAACTCTTATGTACCCTTGAGATATCTGAATATTCTCTTTACTACTAGAACATGTGATTCCTTTGGTGTTGCTTAAAATTGTGCCCCCTGTCCAACTTCATGCATTACATTTGGTTTGGATGTTGTCACATAAAGTAAGATTCCAATCATTGACTTGTATTGTCTCTGATCTATAGGATTTGAATCATCATCTTTACTTAACTTACAAATGGTTTGCATAGGAGTATTTATTGGTTTGCAATCTTCCATTCCAAACCTCTTTAGTATTTCTTTGATATACATGGTTTGAGAAATAAAAATGTCTTGGTTTCTTTGACATATCTGATGACCCAAAAAGAAGGATAATTCTCCAAGTAATGACATTTGAATTCATTCTGCATATCATTTGCAAATTTCTAGCACATCCTGTCATCGTCACTTCCAAAGATAATATCATCAACATAAACTTCAATTAACAAAATATTATCTTGATTTACCTTGATGTAGAGGTTGTTGTCTGCATTTCCTTTCTTGAACCCTTGTTGTTGTAAGTATCTATCCAGTTTGGAATACCATGCTCTGGGAGCCTGTTTGAGACCATACAAGGTTTTCTTCAACCTGCAAACATAATTTTCATTCTCTGACAACTGAAATCCTTCTGGTTGCTCAATGTAGACTTCTTCTTCTAGATCCCCATTTAGGAAGGTTGATTTCATGTCCATCTAATACACTTTAATATTCTTGGAGCATGCATAAGCGAGGATCACTATGAGTTTTTCCATTATGGAAACTAGGGAAAACGTCTCTTCAAATTCGATACCTTCAACCTAAGCGTATCCTTTACATACCAAAATAGCTTTGTTCCTAGTAACCTGTCCATCTTCATTCAATTTGTTTCTAAAGACCCACTTTGTGTCGATCACATTCTTGTACCTAGGCCTTGGAACCAATTCCCAAGTTTCATACTTCTCTATCTGATCCAACTTTTCATCCATGGATTTTATCCATAATTCATCCTTGTTGGATTCTTCAAAACTGCTTGGCTCAATCATAGATAAGAGTGCTAGGTGTAGTTGTTTTGGTGAATGAATTCTTGTTCTAGTATCAACTCCTGCATCTTTGTTCCCAATGATTTGATCTAATGGATGATTCTTTTGTATTCATTTTCTAGGCGTCTTTGGAGGTGCTTGAATATATTTTTGTTCTTTCTCTTCTCCTTCTAACTGCTCTTATTCATCTTCCTCTTCTACTACTACTTCTTCCTTTGGTTCTTTTTCATGAACATGTTCCATTTAATCCTCTTATTCTTCCTTTTTTCTTCGTCCACTTGTCTCATCTAACATCACATTGATGCTTTCCACAACTTTTTTGAGCCTTAGATTGAAGCATTTGTATGATTTCCTTGTGCTCGAGTACCCAAACAATACGTCTTTGTCCACACAAGAATCAAACTTTCCCATTCTGCCATCTTCTCTTTTGATGTAACATTTTCTTCCAAAAGCTCTAAAGTTCTTCACATTTGTTGGTCTTCCTTTCCATAGCTCATAGGGATTTTTATCATTGTTGTTTCTGAGCATTCCTCTGTTTTGAATGTGAACTATTGTATGCACTACATGTGCCCTAAAGACATCTGTCAACTTGGAATCTATTAACATAGTTCGAACCATTTCTTGCATTGTCTTTTTCTTCCTCTCAACAAATCCATTATGTTGTGGTGTCCTAGCAACGAAGAATTGTCTTTTTATCCCATGCTTACTGCAAAAGTCCATAAATTCCATTGAAGTAAACTCTCCTCCATTATCCGATCTCAACATTTGATTTTCGAATCTATTTCATTTTCAACCATCTCTTTGTATATCTTGAAGTTCTCAAATGCTTTTGACTTATCCTGAGAAAACAAATTGTAGTCATTCTTGTATAATCATCAACCAATAGTATAAAATACTTCTCACCTTTTAACCCATTTGTTCTAGTTGGTCCAACTAGATCAATATGCACAATTTCCAGCGACTTTGTTGTGGAGTATTCCTTTGACTTGAAATTGGTCTTGGTTTGCTTTCCTTGATGACAATGCTTGCATAAAGTGTTGGTTGGATTCATGATCTGGGGAATTTCTTTGATTGCTTTCTTTTTGTTGACTTTGAAAATAATATCAAAGTTTATGTGACCCATTCTTCTGTGCCATAGCCAAACTTCATCTTCCTTTCCTAAAAAACATTTTTTATTTCCAATTTCACTTAATACATATATGTTTCTTGAAGTTCTCACAATTGTCGCAACCACTCTGCATGAACCTGCTTTTCTTATATCACACATCTGTGAATCAAACACAAGTTTGTGACCTTGGTCACACATTTGACTTACACTCAAAATATTGTGTTTCATATCTTCCACTAGTAGAACATTCTATGCCTTGGTATCCTTATTTCCAATTCTGACTGTGCCTCTTCCAATGATTATGGTTGAGTCATCGTTTCCAAAGGAGAATGATCCATCTATTTCCTTCCTCAAGGTTAGAAATATGTCCTTATCACTTGTCATGTGCTTTGAGCACCCACTATCAACATACCGACCACATTTCTTGTGTTTAACTTGTAGAGAAAGTGTGCATTCTTCATTGTTAAACTAATTATGCTTCCTTATCCATATTATTTGAGGTTCATGTATGTGACTATTGTTATTCTATTGTGATTCTTTTGGAGGAACTGTCATTCTATAATATTTGGCCATGTGTCCAATTTTTTTACACTTGTAGCATTCCATCTCAGTACTCAAGGATTCAAACCTGTTGTAGCTTTTGTTATGTGTTTCACTAGGCCTTCTTGAATAATCATTTCGTGCATAACTTTCATGACTATCTATGTCCCTGTTATTTGCTCTGGGAGTTGTAAATATTCTAAAATAATTTACTCTTTTGAACCCTTATTCTTCTTGAGGCCTTCTTGTTTCTGACTGTCGCTAATTTTGAAATCTGAATCTTCTAGGTGGAGGAGTGTCTCTGTGATCTTCCTTGTGAAACTTCTTGTCTCCTCTGACTGTCTCTGCGTAGCTTATTGGTTGTTCTTCTTGACATGTTGTTTTGGAGCTTGATCCATTTTCTGTCTGGTTGTATCCTAGTCCAGACTTGTCAAGATTTGGCCTTTGACTGCTAATAATCTCCTTCAAAACTTTGGAGTTGTTCTGTATGTTTTTCTTTTGAATATCTTTTCTCAATGTGACAATCTTTGCTTCCAAAATTCCAATGATCCTATCTCTTTATTCTACTTGTTCTATGAGTGTTTCTTTAATTCTCTTGTCTTCCTCTACTTGGATTTTTAATTTAGTAATCATATTCTCTACTTCTTCAGAGTCTGAATTTTGAACTTATGTTTCCTTTAGGTATGCCTGAAGTGACTTGGTTTTCTTCTTCTCTTGTTTTATAACTTCTATGGCACTTAACAATTATTCTATGTAGTCAAATTCCGCCTCTTCATATTCTTCTTCCGAACCTTCTTCATCAATATATTCTTCTTCCATGAATACAATCCTTTCTGTATCACTTTTACTGACTTCATCTCCGTTTGACGAGGTGTTGTCTTCTTTGGTGCAAAAGCTTTTCTTGAAAAAAATATTTTTGGTTCTTTTTCCTTGGTATGTTTGTTTGCTTTTTGAATCATATTCTTCATTCCTTTTATTTTTCTTATGGGGATATTTGTTAGAAAAATGACCAATGCCATTACAATTAAATCATATCAATGGAAGCTTACCTCTATATTTGTTGGTTTCGTTTTTCAGTCTTCTTACGAAGTTGGCTGCTTCTTGATCGTCTTCTGAGATGTCACTGTTGCTTCTATTTGAATTTGACTTTTGCTTTGACTTCTTGGATGATTTGAATTCTACTTTTTTTGTAATCAGGTTATCTTTCTATATTCTCATCTCATAAGCTCTAAATGTCCCATGCAACTCATCCATGGTCATTGTAGCTAGATCCTCTCTCTCTTCTAGTGTTGATATCTTTGAATCAAATCTCATTGGTAGAGATCTCAATACCTTTTTGACAATGACTTGTTCATTTACCTCATTTTCCAAGCCTTTGATATTATTTAGGACTTCATCAACTCGTAGAAAGTAGGCAACTATGTTCTCATCTTCATTCATCTTTAGTTGTTCGAATTTTGCTCTGAAAATTTGAAGTTTAGCTTCTTTGTTTTTCTCATCTCCTTCATATACATTCTTCAAATTGACCCAGATGTCCTTTGCGGAATCACAATGCATAAATTTGGTGTAGATTCATTTAGACAAACCATTCAGGAGTGCACTTGTATCTCTTGAATTATTTTCTTCAAGTTTCTTTCCATCTTTATCTGTTGGAGGAACGGTTGGCGCTTTGTATCCTACTACCACTGATCGCCAAACATCAAATCCTAGTCCATGTATGTGTATCTTCATTATTATTCTCCAGAAGGCATAATATACCCCATCAAACTGTGGTATCCCAATCTTAGAGTAATCCATGATCTCCTTCCAGTGGTTAAATTGTCTCTTGAAGGACCGTGTCTGATACCAATTGTTGGATTACTAAGAGGGGGGGTGAATCAGTAATAGAGCAATGTAATCATTTTTAACCACAATGTATAAGTGTTGTTTATCTTTGTGATCAATTTACCAATATAATTCAACAAGTGCAAAATAAATAAACCATGAACAATGATCAATCATACACATATACAATACACCAGTATTTTTACGTGGAAACCCAATGTGGGAGAAAACCACATGATGTTTTTTCTTATATGTCTTTAAGAATTACATTCATTGGAAGCACCAACTTCCTTTATTCTCCAACTGCAACTGGAAGGAGGCTCTAACCCCCTATATTTTCAAGCTACAACCTGAGGGAAGCTCCAAATCCCTGATTCTTTGGCTACAACCAGAAGGAGACTACAACCCCCTATGTTCTCCGACTACAACTGGAAAGTGGCTACAACCACCTATCTTTGCCCTGTCTAACCGCCCTGAAATATAAGTGTCAAATAATTGATGAAACCACTACCACACTGTCACTATGAAATATACCACTGTAAACATGTACCAATCTGTGCCAACAACCTGTAACCAACATGTACCAATAACCCGTAGTCAACTTGTACCAATAACCTGTACCATACAACCTATAATCAAATTGTACCAATAACATGTATCAACATATACCAATAATCTCCTCAATAGATCAAATCTGATAACATAGATATCATACCCAATATCACAAGAATACCACTCAAATAATGTGCGTCTATGTCTCTCTAGTCATGTGCCATACATGTGCATACAATCATAATCATTTGTAATAAACACTCACATGGAATAGAAATCAAACCCTCACCGATATGCAACCTCAAACTAAACCAACAACTTCAAAAACACATCACAACCAAAATCCCTCAACCATGTACCAAGAAATACAAGATATGCCTCAACACTCAACCCAACAAGATGTATCAATAATAAATACCAA
>SNQJ01S0023417.1:64867-77242 GCA_010110895.2 Picea sitchensis
GTATTTATGGGGTTGTTACAATCTCTATGTACAACATATTTACATTTTACTCCTACCTAAATTATAGAAAGAATTCCATAAATTATGGTGGGCAATAATTTCTAGTAAAAATGTCTAATTACCTAAATATGAAAAATTTACTACTCATTTACTTCTACCTAAAATTATGCAAACAATCACATGAATTATGGAGGAACAATTTAACAAAGTCAAATACTATGTGGATGGATTATAACCAAATTAATGTTAATCTTAGGGTAGTTACGGGAGGTATTCTCCAACTATTTATAAGAAAGAAAATTTTATTTTATTTTAAATTTAATTTTCAAAGAGACGTGTCTCTTTGGATCAATTTAAAGAAACAACAATAGATACACATATTTTTTCTCTCTCACATGTGGGAAGTGATCTAAGGAAGAGACCGAAGTTTCTAAGTAGTTGAAATTTTCTGAATGTAATTACTTGTGATGTTCTAGAGTTTACTAAAGTAATATTGTATATCATTGGAAGTAATTACCACTTGCATAAAATTGTGTTTGTCTAATTTAACACTAGAAAATCAACATGGTTAGTCGTATGACATCGAATATATGATGGATGTGTGTTGGTCATAGTAGAAGACGTATCATTTGCAGGGTCACTGTATATAGTTGTGCACATCCATGTAATGAATAAGAAGAGGAGGTCAACACATACAAAGGGATCGGATGACTCTGAAGACTATAGAGCCTCAAAGGGAGTCGAGCTTTAGAAGGAGCATGTAGACTCATAGTGGTCCTGATCTAAGAGAGATTCAGTTGCTTAGAGACTTTCATTCATAATGTTTCCTCTTCATATTCAGATTCAGATGGGAGAGACTTCCTCCAGGACTGACAGACAAGAGGCTAGACCTTGAGGAGAGGATTCCCTTGTTTCAATGAAGGAAGCCAGTCAAAAGGAATGGGATGTGGAACTTTTAGCCTTGAATCTGAGACATGATGCAGAAGGGAGCTATGAAGATCCAATACAAATCCACATATGAGTAGCATCGTGCAGACATTCTCCCAGAGTGGTCATGTTGATTTGACTTAGGAGAATGATACATTCACTCACAAGATTAGCCATGTTGATTTGACTAGTGATGAATGGCCCGAGCGTAGTATTTCTCTTTAGTCGTGTTGATTTGACAAGGAGTGGAAACGACTTGAGGTGTTGATGTTTCTCCAAGTGACTGCATCAGGAAGACACTCTCCCAGAGTGGTCATGTTGATTTGACCGAGGAGAATGATACATTCACTCACATGATTAGCCATGCTGATTTGGCTAGTGGTTAATGGCCCAGGGTGTTGATGTTCTCCAACTATTAGCATTGGGAAGACATCCTCCTAGAGTGGCCATGCTAACTTGGCTAGTGATGAATGGGTCAGGTGCAGTCTTAGAGACTCGAGGTGCTATCACATGCCTGCTCCAGGTTGGAGTGATCTATGTTGATCAGAAGTGCATGTGAGGAGAAGTATACATCAAATGGGTGCATGTCGGATATTATTACATAAACAAAGGCTCATTGACAAGTGTAAGAGGGAGTTGGCCTCAGAGTTCGAAATCAAGAATCTTGGAATGATGCAGAATGTCTCCCTAGTTGAGGAGTGTTGAAGTTACAAGCATCGGGAAGACATTCTCCAGAGTGGTCATGTTGATTTGACTGAGGAGAATGGCTCRGGCGTAGTMTTCAAAGGACARAAGACTCRAGGTGCTAGTGTTCCTCCAGTTTGTGGAAACATCGGGCAGACARTCTCTCACAGGGGTGTACCTATGGTGAATTTCCCTAGTATTCATCKGACAKACCTTCTCCTAGATTGAATTGYAGACCAAGGGAGATAGGATACATTTATCACAAGGGTGTACTTATGGTAAATGGGCCCAAGCGTAGTCCTTCCTTGATCATGACAAGGAGTGATATGGACTCGAGGTGCTTGAGGTGCAAAATGTCTCCCTCATTGAGAGGGAGTGTTGATGTTTGGACAACATCGGGAAGACATTCTCCCAAATTAATAATTAATAATATAATTATTAATTATTAATAATATTATTAATATATATAATAATACAAATAATAATAAATAGTTATTATAATTATTAGAGACACATCCTTTCATGGATGGTCACCATATGTGCCTTTAGGTTCTTTATATATTTGACATATTCATCATTGTAATAATGAATCTATCATATCATCCCATATACAATATTATCTCATATAGAAAATTCAACAAGTTCAAGGTCTCACATCTAGCTAGATGGAAAATGATTGCTACTCCTAATAAATTAGGGGGATGGGGGCTCAAAGACATACATATTTTTGTACATTCCTTGGTAGAATTTTTTTATGGTAGTTGATTATCAATGATAGTTTATGGAGAAGGATCATTACTTAGAAGTACATTGCACCAAATTCCTTACTAGATTGGATAAGGTTAGAAAGAAAGAACATTCAAAATGTTTACAACCAATGGAAAGCTTTAACCATAACTTTTTTGGTAATGGGAAAATGCTTGGCTTGGAAGGTAGGAAATGTGGATCATATAAATATTCGTTCTGATGCTATTTTAGGCTGTGGACAAGCAATCTTCCTCCCATAAGCACTTATAAATCATTTGCAGGAAGTAGGGAGATGTACTCTAAATAAGATTGATAATCCACGAGACTCCACCATTTGGACACAAGGATGGTTTTGGCTCAAGACCTGGGTCTCGCAAATGGAATATGACAGATCAAGGAAGTATTTTTGGCAAAGCCCAGAAGAGCACATATAACATTGAAGGATGATCCATACCAACTTAGTTGGGATTCGAAAAAAGAAGGGGGGGATTACACATCCAAACATTGGATATTTGAAAATACATGCTCCAACATCTGTAGAGGAAGCTTGATGATGATCAAAATTGTGGAAGGTGAGAGTACCTTCCAAATGCACTTTTTTTATGTGGTTGGTCCTGATGAATAGATTTTTGACTTCGGATAAATTACAAAAAAGAAATAAAATTGGGCATGGTTGGTGTTGTCTATGCAAAATCCATGAAGAAACAACTTCCCATCTTTTTATGAGTTGTCCTTTCTTTTAGAAAGTGTGGAAGGAGGTGGAAGGCGATCTGGGTCTTCCAAATTTATGGATGAAGGGGTCTCTAAATGACAATCTCAAGGAATGGTTTGATACGAGGGAACTTAATAATTTTAGAGTTGTGCCTTATCTTGTCATCAAGGGGATTTGGATAGCAAGAAATGTCTACATATTTGAAGACGAGAAGACTCCTCCCCTTCAAGTTATTACTTAGGGATTAACATTATTATCTGAATTTTGGACTAATGATAGAATAAGAAGGCCAACCAGGGTGGGTGATATGACAGTTGATAAATCAATCCCCTAGAGTTTATTTGATGGGGCCTGTCAAGGTCCTGTACATGTATGTGGTCTAGGTTATGTTATTTATCTCTCAGAGTCTCATTTCTACACATGCAATGCAAATATGGGCTCATGGACCATAACTATGGTGAGTTCAAGGCACTACTTTTCCTTTTGAAGTCTTCTTTGAACAAAGGTTTATAATGCTTCCAAGTCTTTGGGGATTCATCTCTTGTTGTTAATTGGATGAATGATGAACTTCGAGTACAAAACATAGGTTTACTCATTGTGGTCATACACATGAAAGATCTAGCTAGTCAGTTCTAGGTGATCATTTTATCTCATGTTTTTCAGGAGCTCAATGTACATGTAGACTCCCTTTCAAAGGAGTGTCTACATAGGCCTCATGATCAAATAAATGAAGACGAGTTTGTGGGAGGTTCCTTAATCTCATCAAGGACCTATCATTTTACTGAATTTTAAGTGTGGGTGGGTGGGTTATCTTATGCGATTATGTTGGTTCTAATGAACATAATTTTACATGCCTTTCAATATAGATGTCACTGGTTAGCTTGTCTTTGTTTAAGGTTTTTGGGGGAAGTTTTTTCTCAACAAGATAATGTTGGAAACTCAGCTTGTATGTAGCATAAATCAATAGTTTATCAGGTATCAATTTTTTTGACCTGTGCAAATTTACACTATGAAGATTGTGTTTTGGATTTTGGCTAGAATTAAAAATAAGTTTTTTTTATCGAGGAAAAACAAAACATTTTTTAATTCAAAAACTATGTTGTTTAAATATTATAATAATAATAATAATAATATAATTTTAAGGTCACAACCAATTCAGACACCAAATTGGTGTATGAGACCCCTTTGTTTGTCGGTGTCAATTTGACTACTAAAATATACAGAGGTATACATACCCTACCTCCATTTGAATTTGAACTTATAACGCATGTTCTTAATCATTAAGTCCACTCAAATTGTACCTTTATTAAATAAATTTAATTTTTAATTTAAGATTTATTGTTTAAACATATTTTTCTTATAAAAAAGTATAATATACAACACTTGTTTATTATATACCTTCATAATAACTATTTAATTTATTATAATTTTAAAATTTAAATGATTGTTATCAAATCAATTTTGCACGGTCTCACACATACATGTGAGAATTCAAACTATATTTACAACAATATTTTTTAAATGGGTGAGAAGTATTGGTTATATATCCTTATTAAAAGGCATATACCCGAAAGGCAAAACGTAGATTTGAAAGGCAAAAAGTCTAATGAAAATTTCTTTTGACTTGATTTGGTCTTTTTAATTGGCTCTTCTTCTCTATGCCTTATATCAAACATGTAAGGCAACTTTGTACATCACATGTTATATTTTATTTGGTCATCAATGGTTGATTTTGCGTCTATGACATTTAAGCTAAATAATAATCGATTTAAAGAATAAGCTAAACTTTGTATTTTATATGAAATTTTTCTAATTAAGCAAGTAAGCTAAACAAAAATTGATTTAAACAATAAGCTAAACTTTGTATTTTATATGAAATTTTCCTAATTAAGCGAGATGAAGCAATGTTCTTCAAGCCACTACTTAATATGCATAACTTTGTAAGTGGCATCCTTCCATTCATTTTCAATTACAAATGCAACTCGATTTGCAAAAACCTTTGCATCTACTATCCCTCTATTCAATGTCTCCCTCTCCTACTAACCAATACAATGCACATGAACAAATCAAACACAATATATCTTTTAAATGCATACAAAAATTGAAAAAAACAAATTCCAGTATAGTTTAGAGCTAACTAACATTTTGAATAAACAAAAAGATGATTTTTTAACATCCATTTCTTGAACTTTCCATTATAACCGTGCACTAGTTTCATGGCAACACCCATAACAAGAACAACCTTCTTCAAACTTAGGAATGATTTATGTTAGCTTATCAGCCTCTACTATTTTTTTGTAGTGCATTTTTTCTATGATTTATGTTAGCTTATCAACCTCTACTATTTTTTTGTAGTGCATTTTTTCTATGATTTATGTTAGCTTATCAGCCTCTACTATTTTACTATTTTTTTTAGTGCATTTTTTCTATGATTTATGCTAGCTTATCAGTCTCTACTATTTTTTTTAGTGCATTTTTTCTAACATTTTGTTCTCTTTTTGCAATGAAAATAACCAAACTTAAATTTTAAACATTCATAAACAACAATTACATAAAGTGCATTAAACATTTCCATAACATATTTAAGTAAACTACAAGAGAAATACTTCTTGGAAAATCTCAATTTGTTTCACTATATCCTAGTTCCTATGTAATGTCCCCACTTTGGGACATCATTGTATTATAGAGTGTTATGATGACCAGAGTGGCCAGATGGAGGTTGTAGCGAGTACAGGGGTTATTGAGGGGTATTTTGGGGTCCGACTTGCGCCGCTCGTCTTATTTGATCATTATGATGCATTCCATACAACTTGGCTTTGGTTCCGTTGCATTCCGACAATTTGTGTAATTTTGAGTTATTTTGGGCTATATGTTAATTAAATTCACTAAGGAGGCCATATTGGGCATAATTCTTGGAGGAACCTCTTAGTGTAATAACTCATTGGAATCGGGAGGAATAACACTACAAGATAGGATGATGAGAAGTGAATTTCAGTGGCCAGGGAAGCCACAAGGAGGGATAAACTACTTTTTAGAGGAAAATGGTTAATTAATTAATTAAAGTAAAAGTCACTTGGAGAGACAAGGTGAGTATGGAGGATAAAAGAGAGACAAGGGCCTCTACTCTCTCATTATGTTGTTTATCATTTGATATCTGGCTTCTTGCTAGTGAACCCATGCTCTTGGGGGTTTTGAGGGTTTTGACTTAACAAACCCTAGAGATCAATTCGGTGGTGAAAGATCCCACCTATCTTGATCCATGCTTAGTCACGGAGGTGAAAGATTTGTCCCTCACCATTCTACATTAGATCTATTCAGCTTCAGAGAGATTCTACACCAGCCACAGGTACAAAAAGAGAGAGGGCGCAACATAGAGAGTTTCCAACAAGGGGGGTGCACTTGTGGAGCTAGTGTAATTTGATTTGATCAGGGAGAAGGAGTTTTGGAGGATTTGGCTAGTGGGTTATCTTGGTAGAGGCCATAGTGCCCTTCTTGACTCATCCGTGAGGTGTTTTGGTGGAGCATTGATTTATTTTGGGAGTGGGAAGAATTCTCCTAGAGGAGGGGCACAATCTTAGAGTGGATCGAATCATGGGAAGGGCCCCAGCTTCATTCTTCAGCCAAGGATCGATTCTATCTTGTTCCTAGACTGCAGATCTACTCTTCTAGAGTATGTTGCTTGCTATTGGTGCCAAGGAGGAAGAGGGATAAATTCTTGGGTCTTCGGTCATTTAGGAGGGCGCAAGCCAATTAGAGGATTGTTTATTTGGAGGGTCATACCTTCATTGTTCAGCTTGAGGCTTCACCAATGGTTTGGTATTGGCCCAATCTACAGTTCCAGACATTTTCAGAGTGTTTGGAGCCCTCTAGCAGCAGGGTCGAATGGTTGGGTGTACTCAACTTTCCAGTAGGGCGTAACTTATCCAGTTTGGGGTTTGGCACTTTAGAAGGCAGGGATCTCATCTTGTTATTCATGTATTGTAGCCTTATGTCCTTTGGCATCTCGTATCTTCTCTTCTTGATCTTGCTTGAGGGTTATCTTCATATTGCTACTAGTTATTAGCTATATTGTACCAGATCTGCAGATCCATTGTATCATGGTCTTCTTCTATTATGAATAATATCAGATCTGAGGTATTTTTGGGTTATCTCTTGTATTGTTGATCTTGCATATTGTTGAGGTATGTTCCATTGCTATATTTATGTTGATTATTGTTGCAAACACACATAACAACAATCAGTATAAACCCTAGCGCAACTCATAAGACTTAATACTGCAAAATGTTTGACGAAATGCCACAACCAAAAAACAATTAAAATCACATGAAAAACACAATGTTCTTGGCATCTTGGCTGGGGAACATTTCATCCTATTTTGAAGTATTGAAGCCTTTTCTAGGGCACTTTACAATATCATCTCTACATTGAGAAACGTTGCTTCATTTGAGTTGGTAAGTCATTAAAAATCCTTATTGTCTTCTTCAATTTCATTATTTGCGAGAAAGCAACAAATTCAAGATAGGTGTATGCAAAAACTTTAAGATAGGTGTAGTGGTGTGGAATCCATAGGCATAAATAAAAACTAACCCCATGTTACAAGGACAAGGTACATCAAAGAAGCCAAACCTTAGGTTTTCCACACAAACAAGTAAGAAACACCTCTTTTTAAGAAAGAAAGTAAGTAAAGATTGTAATGGAGCAAGTATAGATTCAATTGGTGGCATGTTAATCTTTAATATGAATGGAGTGTGGATTATGGAGATATTTTATCATAGGCATCTAGAGGAAGCCTTATAAAGGATAGCATAAATATGTTATCACCGTTAATGTTGTGAGTACATGGGTGGCATGGAGATAAATATGGGTAGATCACAAGGAAGGAGTTAAAGGTTGCGTCATAATTAAAAGAGATGTCATCATTCACTTCTTTTTTTTTATTATTATTTTTCTTTTTTTTTTATTATTATTTTTATATAGGAATTCAATAATTATAAAATGTATATACATACCTTTTGTCTAATTAAAATTAAAAAAGAAATAAAATGATATTTTTTTATCTTAACTTTAGGAAACCTTATGTTTGTCCAATATATTAATGGAGAACTAATGCAAAAATTGAGAGTAAAGTCTCTACCACAAGCATGGACTAACCATCATAAAAATAAAATAAAAAATGCTAAACTCACTTTTGACATGATCTCTTACAAGATATTACTTTATTTATTCATGGTTTTCTAAATCCTTATGGATGATTTTAGTAGCACATAAGTGTCTTTCAAACTGACCATATATGCTTTATTATTTTATGTTTTTACTCCATACTAAAGAATGTCGAGAACCATGTCATGCATATATTAAAACTTAGAAGTTATCCCATGGGTAGTGGTGGCGGCGACGACGATGATGACGACGGTGGCAACGACAGCGATGACGATGATGATGGTGGTGATGATGATGATGATGATGACGACATGCATAAATTGAAACTTAGAAGTTATCACATGGATGGTGGAAATGATGATGATGATTAACGTCCACTGAGACCAAATTGGTCTATCAGACCTTAAGAGGGTAATGAATCACTTGCAATTCTTTAGAATTTTGTTTCTGTGCTTGACAAGCATTAATAGGAGTTTTCTAAGATCACCATAGTTTTGTTGAGTTAAAAGGTCAGGAAGGTTGGTAGTGTGACAAATATTTTGAAATCGAGATCTAATATGGGTATATGCTCGATAATCTAAGAGAAAATACCTTTCATCTTCAACCTTCTTAGTGTCACAAAGGTGACACACTCTTTCATCCCAGAGCATTTTAGGAATTTACCAACACCCAGTTTCACTATGGAGCTTGTGAGAATTTGTTCTTATCTTATCAATGTTTATTTTTTTCTTTACACTTGTCAAAATAGAGAGATAATTTTGATATTCTAGATTAGGGTTGATTACATCCTTATAATACCTTGATTTTATTTTTTCCTCTAACTCTTTATCACACCACATTTTATCCTTAAATTTTGATTTGATGATATTTTTAATAGTATCCTTATTCTGCAAAATTGTGTCTTCCATGATTTCCCAATAGTTTATCCAAGACTGGGCATATTTATGCCATCTTCGCTTGAGTCGATGGTGGTTACAATTGGATTTTGAAGAAATTTTAGGATGCCTCTTATCTTCCATGTGGTTTAACTTGTTCTTATACATTAGGTATCTAGTCATAGTCATGCTCTCAATGGGGGAAAGGCTTGCCTCTAAGAGGAGGATGGGATAGGGCGTATTTCCTTTATTTTTGAGATTATAGGTTATAAAATTATTTTGTATTTGCTCTCTATTTCTCCAGGATTCACGAAAGATACTGCGTCCCTAGACTTCACATCCATAAAGAATACCAAGCGTAACAAGAGTCTCAAAGAGGAGTTTCTTCTTATACCATATCCAAAGATCGATTGATTTATAATTATTTTCAATCCCATAATAAGTTTTTCATCCCCCAATAATCATTTTCTCAATGCTATAATTCCAATTGAGCTTGTGGTGAATATCGATTCCAAGATATTTGTAGGAAGTCACTTCCTCCAAGTTGTTGTTTTCATAGACGAAGGTATCATAAGTGATCTTGGATTTGATGATCATGACCTTAGTCTTGTCAGTATTAACAGTCATAACCATATTGGAGCAAAAATATTTGAGGATTCTTAGTTGGTTTTCAAGATCATGGGGACTCCTCACCATAAGAATGATATCATCGACATAAAGAAGAAGATTGATGACTATACCAGTGAGAGTAGGGCTGACACAACTTGCTTCTTCCAAGCAATCTTCTAATTTGTCAATGTATATGTCAAAAAAGGTAGGGGACAAGGAACAACATTCCTTAACTCCAATATTGTAGTTAATCTCTTTCAACCAACCCTCGTGTTTTTAAACTTGGCAATAATATAATCCATTTATTTTACAAACACTAAAATAATAATCTCAAAAAACCAACCAATTACATTGTCCTTACTTACTCCTTAACATCTTAAATCTTAAATAAATGTGTAGTATCTCCTAATGTTACATTGATACAATGTGTGTAATGATTTTATATATTATTGATATGATCTAAATAATAAGAATAATAACTATAGCACATGTAAAGCCCAAAATAACAAAAGTATGTAACAAGATAAATCCGGCATGTGCTCAAATGAGATTAAAGGCATTCACTATAAGCACATCAAAATAACAAAAGTATGTAACAAGATAAATATGGCATGTGCTAAAATGAGATTAAAGGCATTCACTATAAGCACATCAGCACAAAGATCTTGAGCATGAGCACGCCCAAGTGGATTGCAACTGCAAATTTAAAGTGTTGGATAAATAATTGTGTAAAAAGATTTATATTAAAAAAAATAAAAATGCTTTCATTGATTATGAGATAGATTGGTTACAAAGAGAGGAGGGAAATCATGTTCATAAAAGAAGAAAAGAGAAAAGCCCAACCCAAGACCCAATTACCATTAAAGGATAAATAATACACTTTTTAACATGATTAATTTTAAGGACCAAGTTACCATTAAAGAATAAATAATACACTTTTTAAGACTAATTTTAACAAGGGAAATAGCTGTAAAAGCAGCTAGTCCCTGCCTAATTTGTATAATTGCAGTTTGTGATATTTGAATTAGTGAGTACCATAAAAACCATGTATAATATTGATCTTCCAAAAAACCATTGTTATATGTATAAATTACCATGGTTGTTGTATGTATAAATTGCAGGTTAATGGAAACTCAGTTTGTGATATAATTGCAATATGTGATATAGTTGTTTCATTGGAATTGTTTTATGTATAAGTTGCATGGAGCCAAAAACTTAGTTTTTGATATAATTGTAGTATGTGATATAATTGTTTCAATAGAATTTAGAATTTGTAAAAACCATGTATAACATTGATATTCCAAAAAAACCATTACATTGTTCTTCCAAAAAAACCATTGCTAGAACCATTCTTATTTGTATAATTTGTAAGTTGTTGTAAACTTAGAATGTCGTACCAATTAATTTAAATACACTGCAGAATATGAATCTAGTCATTGCAGAATATGTAGAAATCACCATTACATTAATTTACCTACACTCGATAACAAGATAACAAAAACAATATTCAATTTAGATGAGTATATACACTTAACTCTTCCTTACTAAATTTATATTAATATCATAATTTTAATTTAAAAATAAAAATATTATTTTACTTAAATTAATAATTATATGTCGAAACATACTTTTTTATATCAACAGTTTTTTAAATTACATCTTAATTTATTTTTTTAATTTTTAAGGAAAAGAGTTTCTCAAAACTTTATAGAGATTATTTTGAAAAAGGTGATAAATCGAAACAATTTTTATTAAAATCTCAACTCCACCCAATTAATTAAAATCTATAGATTGGAAATGAAAAACTAAGTTCGAAGACGTCCAAGTATAAAACACCTTAAAGTCTACATGATTCAATAATATAAAATAACCAACTAGATTGCAAAGTAGTATTTTTTTTTAAAGACCTTTATATAATATATATATCTATTAAAAAAATTGTCGGTTATTAAAAATATATAAAAAATCAAAATTCCTCACGGGGAAAGGAAGAAGTTTCTTCCATATAAACAAAGTAGGAATGACGTTTTGGTTCACTGACATAATCAAACTCAATTGGACATACCGTTTACTGACTAATCAACATCCGACTCAAGCCATCTAATATCTGATCAACGATCGTTGACCACTAGGTGGAAGCTATAGTCCCTCGCCTTGAGGCAGGGACTAATAAGGTGATTAATACATTTTAGGCCTTTAGTGGCACTTTGACAATTATTGAGATTCATCCATTATGAGTAAAACATTATTGCAAAATTGTGAGTTTACATATTAGTTCTTAGAAATAGAAATTTCAAATTTCTATTTCTAGGAACTAATATGTGGGTGTCAATACAAAATAGAAATTTCACCTCATAAAGAGGTTTCCTAGATGTAGTTCTCGCGAATGTTAGCTTTATGGTAGATCTGAAATATTAGTTTGTAGCAACAAACAACAAACAACATTTCATCACACTTCAACCCAACAAACTAAGCAACCCAAGAGAAAAAAATACCAAACATGTACTATGTCTCAACCTTCATGACACACTTTTCCAAGCATAAACAAGATTTCAATTTAGTTCATTGCAATATAATTTACAACAACAAATCTACCCTATTATCTTCAAAATGTTTGTTAAATCACTTAAAAATTTCAACCTTAACTTATCTCAAATCACA